>PVIA01005498.1:0-114444 GCA_004024845.1 Tonatia bakeri
CCAGGAGCCTGCCAGGGAGAGTTTAGCACAGAGGAAGAATGGGGTAGGGTAGGAGGGTGTGTGTGTGTGATGAGGGCGGCCCTGTACATGTATGTGTAAACTGGAGAATGAGAGGTGCATCCGTGAGCAAATGGTGTGCTGTGTCAGAGAGCCGCTGAAAGTGCTGATGTACGAGGCGTGTGCAAGACAGACTGAGTGTGACTGTGTGTGGGGGAGAGGGGCATGACTACAGGCTCACATTTATCAAGTGCTCACTTGATAGCCAGGCAGGATGGGAAGCGCTTTAGTCTGATTATCTCATTTAATAAGTGTGACAGCACGTGAGAAGGTGAGAGAGATGGGGCGGAGAAGAGGGGGTGCTGCTGCCTGGAAGCCCCTGGCAGACCCATGGACCCCCACCCCAACAGTGCCCCCACAAGGCGGGTCTGAACCAGGACTCAGGTTCGGGAGCGACTTCTTAGCCCCTCACCACATAGGGACCTGCAGGAGGAGGGAGCAAGCTTTTCCTCAGGTTCCCAGGCCACCTCCCTGCCCTACAGTCAGTCCCCAAGATGAGCTGTTTCCCTTCTGGAGCCAAAGGCAGCCTGATTCTCTTGGTCTGCCTGCACTTAGTAAGGACTCAGTAGGTGCCTGCTCTTTAGCAGAGGGGGTGGCAGACCCTAGGAGGTGTATGTACATGGGTTCAGCCCTCCGTAAATCTCACAGGGAGGAAACGATACCTCCTCCCCGCTCCCCCTGGGTCAGAAGCCAGGCCCCAGAATTGGAGGAAGCAATGGGTCATCAGACCTGAGGGATTGTGGCTGCTGCACCCCCTCCAAGGTCTCAGAGGCCCACCTCTGATACCCACTGCTTTACCTCACTCCAACTACTGCTGGGTTTTAGGTAGGCGAAGGTGCTTAGAGGTGAGGACTGGGGTCTCTTGTCTCCTAGGCGATCACGTAGCAGGGGCCTGATGGCAAGGATGCCATAGATGTCTAGAGGAAGGGGGACAAGGAAGGAAGGGAGGGAGGGAAGGAGACCGTGGGCATGACAGGAGACCTTCCTGCCCCCTGAAGCAACTACCCCATGGAGGCAGAACAGTTACAGTCACCCTCCCTTATCACAGTTTTGCTTTCCCGGACTTCAGTTATGTGTGGTCAACCACTGTCCAAAATATTAAGAGAAAAATTGCATAACTAAGCAATTCAAAAGCTTTAAGTTATGCTCTGTTCTGAGCAGCATGATGAAATCTCACAGCATCCCACTCCGCCCACTGAGACGTGATTCCTCCCTTCCCCCAGTGTGTCCACGCCGTGTGTGCTCCCCGCTCGCTAGTCCCTGAGTAGCCGTCTGGGTGGACAGATCGACTGTTGCAGTATCGCCGTGTCTGTGCGGACATAACCCTCATTTTATTTAGTAATTGCCCCAAAGCTCAAGAATAGTGATGCTGGCAACTCAGACATGCTGAAGAAAAGCCGGAAAGTGCTAGCTTTAAGTGAGAAGGTGAGCACAGTACAACAAGATTTTTTGAGAGAGACCATATTTACATAACATTTATTGCAGTATATTGCTATAATTGTTGTTGTTGTTAATCTCTTACTGTGCCTAATATATAAATTCAACTCTCTCATAGGTATGTATGTATAGACAAAAACATAGCACATAGAGCTCAGTACTCTGGTTTCAGACGCCCACTGAGGGTCTTGGAGTGTATAAGCCCATGGAAAAGCGGGACTACTGTACTCAGTTACCCAAGAACCCTGGGCAACAACACTGGGGAGGGCTTCCAGGAGGAAGTGGGCCTTGGCCCTGAAGGGCAGAAGAATTGCCACAGTGAGGGGGGCTGGGGGGAGAGCTTCTGGAAGCAGAACATTTGGAGGCCAGGTGCACATCCGGAAGAGCACGTCACCTCCCACCCCTGCTCATGGTTGCAATGGCGACAGTAGCTATAATTAGTGAACATTTCCAAAACTACTATCACTAACTACCCTTTATTATTTTGAGAAAAATACAGTATGCCCACACGAGGAAATTGAGGTTCAAAAAGGCAAAGGCACTTGCCCAAGGTCATGTGTAGAGAGTGCTGGGATTTAAACCAGGTGTTTGGCTTTACTTATGTCTTATTGCCTCCCAAGCCTCAAGCCCACCCCAGGTCTTGGAAGCCTGTGGCACTGCCATCTGTGACAGGCATTTGGGCTCAAAACCTCAGTCATTGGCCATGTCCCCTCTTCCCACCACAACCATTTCTAGTCAGTCACCAGATTCTGAGTATCCTTCTACCTTAAGGCTGGAATCAGATCAATCTGGAGACCAAAGCCAGTTCCATTACTTGTCAGCTGTGTGATCTTGGGCAGATCACTTAACCTCTCTGTGCCTCAGTTTTCGCTACTATCCCCAAAGGGATTATGATTGCATCTAGAAGACTGGTGAGAATTCAACCAGTGAATGCATGCAAAGAACTGAGCACAGTGTCTGGCAGAACAGTCAGGCACTCAGGAAACATGAACTGTTTTTATTTCTTCTGCTTCCCAGATCAGAGCTGTACTTATATCTGTCTTCACAAGAACCTGTCACTCTTGCCTCACACCTTGCAGACCAGCCAGAAACTCCTCACTGCATTATCCTACCCGCATTGGTCAGCTCGGGCTGCCATAATCAAGACTGCAGGCCGGGAGCCTTAAACTATGGAAATGCATTTTTCCACAGTTGTGGAGGCTAGAGGTTCAAGACCAACAACAGGTGTTAGCAAATTGGGTTTCTCCTGAGGCCTCTCTCTGGCTCGCAGATGAGCACCTTCCTGCGGCGTCCTCACAGTCTTCGCCCTGAGGGAGCACCTGTCCCTGGTGTCTCTTCGTGTGTCCAAATTTCCTCTTTTTGTAAAGACACAAGTGAGGACCCACCCTAACACTCTCATTTTGATTTCACCACCTCTTTAAAGGACCTATCACCAAGTGCAGACACATTCTGAGATACTTGGGTCTAGGGTTTCCACATACAAACTTTGGGGGGACACTATTTAGCTCATAATGTCACCTTCCTCCTCTGCATCTTTATTAATGTTGCCTTTCTTTCTAACTGGAACACTGTCCACATTCTCTCTTTCTCTCCCCTGAAGTCCTACTGTTCTTTGTCTAAAACAGCCAGAGCATCACTGCCTCCAAGAAGTCTTCCTGGCTAGACTGCTGCCTCCCCTGGGCTCCATAGCACACTGCGCCCCCTGTCTCATGGCATGCACCACTCTAAGATTGTCTTTTTACATGCCTGTCTCCTCTGCTGGGGTAGACAACTGTTTTGATCCCTACAGTGTCTCTTGCCCCCTTTGATAATAGCATCTTCCCTTCCTCGCTTTGAAGAAATGAGACTTCTACTGCTCCTTCATTCTCTGTGATTCTGATAGGGTGTCAAATCACAGTCCCTGCTTCTTGCCACAGGGATGAGCACATGACTCCAGCAGAGCAAGTAAGAGTCCTTTCTTGAGATTTTTTATCTGTAAATGCTGGGTGAGTAACTGCTTCTTTTTCCTCTAGGATCCAGAACGACAGAAGCCTGGAACTTCGTGTGGCCAAGCCCTAGTCTGCTCCCACTCCGAAGGCCATCCGCAATGGGCAGACAAAGGCCTATGTTCGGAGGAAACACCTCCTACAGGTCAGATATTTACTGACGTTTTAAACTTTTCATATTTCAATTATTTGTGTTTTGGATAAGTAACATTTAAACGGTTCAAAAATCTAAACAATATATAAAAGTATAAATAAGAAAGCTCAGTTTTATACCTGTTTCTGTCAACCGTGTTATCCACCTTTCACTACATATGTAACCACTTTTAAAAATTTCTCGTGGCTCCTTCCATTGGTTCTTTATGGTTATATATATATATGATTCATGCATATATGTTCTTATGTCTCCCTCTTCCCTTAAAAAAAGGAAGAATTGTATCTATATATCTTGTTTATTTTCATTTGATAATATATCCTGGGGTCTTTCCATAAGGTACCCTATGACCTTTCTCTTTCTTTTTCACAGCTGTATAATACTTCACTGTGTGAATGAACTGTACAGTTTCTAATGATAACACCAGGATTATCTGCAATCTGCTGCAACAAACAAGCTTTGTGGGCATCATTTTATATGTGTATAAGAGTATCTGTAGGCCTAACAGTAAAATAATAATTCAATTTTTAAAAATTGGCTAAGTATTTGAACAGACATTTCTCTAAAGAAGATACACAAATGGCTGATAAGCACATGGAAAGATGTTCACCATCATTAGCCATATGGAGATGTAAATCAAAACCACAGTAAGATACCACCTCACTTCCACTGGAATGGCTCTAGTCAAAAAGACCAACAATAACCACTACTGGTGTTCTAGTCTGTTCAGGCTACTATAACCAAATACCACAGACTGGTTGGTTTAAACAAGAGAAATTTATTTTTCACAGTTCTAGAAGTCCAAGACCAAGCAGCATTAATTGTAATAGCCAAAAAACAGAAACAACCCAAATGTCCATCAACTGGTGAGTGGATAAACATTGGTATATTTATACAATGGAATATGACTCAGCAATAAAAAGCAATGAAGTATTGACACAAGCTACAGCATGTGTAAGTGTTGAAAGCATTATGCTAAGTGAAAGAAGCCAGTCACAAAGGATCACATTTTGTGTGGTTCTATTTATGAAATATCCAGAGTAAGCAAATCTATATAGAAATAAATTAAATTAGTGTTTATCTGCAGTTTAAGGAATTGGTAGGAAATGGGAGTGACTGCTAGTAGGCATGGAGTTCCCTTTTGAGGCGATCAAAATCTTTTAAAATAGATTGTGGTAAAGGCGCATAAGTCTGTGAATAAAGTGAAAGGTCATTGAATTTTACCCTTTAAGTGAGCAAATTGTGTGGTATGTGAATTATGTCTCAAAATTCTGGTTAAAGAAGAAAATAGAGTCTCAGATCTGGAACTGTTGGACAAAAGGATGTTTGCATTTAAATGTTCGGCGAGTGTTGACAAACTGGGTTCTATGGAGTTATGACATTTCTCTCTCCCACTAATAATACATGAAAATACAAGTCAGGCACTATTATCTACATTTTATAAATGAGGAAACTGAGGCACAGACAATCCAAGATCACATAGTTACCAAAATTCAAATTGTAACTAAAGTCAGGACTGTCACCCTCCAAAGACCGTGCTCTGCTGCATTGCTTTCATTTGGTATTTTTCTAGAGCCGTTTGATCTTAAATACACATGCCCCCATCATCATCACCACCATTACCACCACCACCAACTTTGATTGCATTGTTTTTTTCTATTATTTTCCTGTTTTCTATTTTATTGATTTATGCTCTGATCTTTGTTATTTCTTTTCTTCTGCTGATTTATGTTTAATTTACTTGTTATAGCTCTTAAAGTAGAAGCTGATGACATTGATTTGAGGCCCTCATTCTTTTCTAATGTAAGTGTTGAGCTACATAAAATTTCCCCAAGTACTGTTTAAGTGTTATTTCACAAATGCTGACATGTTGTATTTTGATTTTCATTTCATTCAAAATACTTTCCAGTGTCCCTCTGGTTTCTTCTTTGACCCATAGGTTATTTAAAAGTATCTTATTTCATTTCCAAACATTTGGAGGAGATTTTCTAAATATCTTTTTGTTATTGACTTCTAATTTAATTTCACTGTGGTCAGAGAACATACTTTGACTTATCCTAAATTTATTGAAACTTTTTATGGTCATAATGTGGTCTATCTTGGTAAAAATTTTTAGGTGCACTTTAAGAATCTGTACTCTACTGTTGTTTGATGAAGTGTTTCATAAATGTTAATTAGGTCCAGTTGGTTGATCATGCTGTTCAAGTTTACTGTATGCTTCCTGATGTCCTGCCTGCTTGCTCTATCAATAACTGAGAAAGGAATATTGAAATATCTCTGACTATAATAGTATATTTTCCCATTTATCTTAGCAATTCTGTCAATGTTTGATAGAATTTAAATTTATATTTAAGTATTCATGTTTACAGTGGATTTCTTGCAAGCAACATACAGTAGAATCTTCCTTTGGATAAATAATCTGACAATTTTGGCCTTTTAATCATGGGTTTTAGATCACCTATATTTGATGTGAGTATTGATATGATTGGGTTTAAATTTACTCTCTTGCTATTTGTTTTCTAGTTAGTTCCATGTATACATTTTCCCTTTTTCCTGTTTTTCTCCCTTTTTTGGATTATTTGTATGATTTCACTTTACCTCCTTTATAGGTTTAATTAGCTATAACTTTTTTAGTGGTTACTTTGGGTTTATTATACATCTTTAACTTATCCCAATTTATTTTTGAGTAATATTATGCTACTTCATGTATCGAATAAGAACCTTAGAATAGTATGCTCCCATTTTTCCCCCTACCAGGTTTTATGCTATGGTTGTCACACATTTTACTTCTATAATATGGTATAAACCCTGAATACTTTTTATTCTTTGCTTTAGTCAGTGAATTATCCCTTGAAGATTTTTAAATAAAAATGTATTGCAGTCCTGGCTGGTGTGGCTCAGTGGATTGAGTGTGGGCCTGCAAACCAAATGGTCACTGGTTTGGTTCCCAGTCAGGGCACATGCCTGGGTTGCAGGCCAAGTCCCCTGTGGGGGATGTGCAAGAGGCAACAACACACTGATGTTTTTCTCCTTTTCTTTCTCCTTCCCTTCTCCTCTGTCTGGAAATAAATAAGTAAAATATTTTTTAAAATATTTCATATTTCCCCACATAGTTACCATTTCCAGAGGTCTTCATTCTTTTGCATAAATCCAGATTTCCATCTGGCATGGAAATTGAAACTGATTTCCTTCTGTCTCAAGGACTTCCTGTAATATTCCTTATAGTGTAGGTCTGCTAGTGATGAATTATTCCAGCTTTTTTATTTTGGAAAAAACCTTATTTCACCTTTGTTTGGAAATATATTTTCACTGGGTATGAAATTGTAGATTGATGGGGTTTTTGGTTTTGTTTTACTTTCTGCATCTTGTACTTTAAAGATGTTGTACCACTGTCTTCTGACTTGAACTGTTTCCAGTGATGTCTGCTGTCATTCTTTATCATTTTTTATGTGATATGTCTGTTTCTCTGTCTGCTTTTCAGATTTTCTCCTTATCATTACTTTTAAACAATTAGTATCAAGTTGTAATAATAAACTTGCCTTGGTGAATTTTTATGTTTCTTGTGCTTAATGTTTATTGAAACTTTTGAATCCATGGTTTATAATTTTTATCAAAGTTGGAAATGTTTTGACTATCATTTTTCCAAATATTTTTCTGCTCTCCTCCTCCTTGGACTGGGGAGACCAATTACACATACACTAGGCCTCTTGGATTTGTGTCACGTCTCAACAATGATCTGTCCATTAAATTTTTTTTCTTTACATATCAGTAGTTTCTTTTGGAAACTTTCTATTACTATGTCTTCAAATTCAATAATCCTTTCTTTTGTGTTATCAAATCTGCTGTTAATCCAATCCAGTGTATTTTTCATCTCAGACATGGTATTTTTTCATCTTCTAGAAGTTTGATTTGGACCTTTTCCTCCCAGTCTCTGCTTAACATGATCAATCTTTCCTATAGCTTACAGGTTGAGCATATGAAAATAGTTATATTGTTATGTTTTGATGTCCTTGTATACTAAGTCTATCTTCTGGATTACTTTTAGGTGTGTTTTTATTGATTATCTTTTCTCTTTCTTATGGGTTGTATTTTCCTGCGCTTTTTTTTCATGTATGGTAGTTTCTGGCTGGATACCAGATATTGTGAATTTTACCTTGTTGTGTGCTAATCACTTTACTATTTTTATTAATATTCTTGAACTTTGTTTTAAAATGCTGTCAAGTTGCTGGAAAGTAGTATGATTCTGTTGAGACTTACTTTTCAACTTTATTAGACAGAACCATCACCTTTTCTTCCTCTCACTGCTGAAGGAATACCCTTCTAAGGAATCAACTTGATGCCCTGTGCTTTATGAAGTTTTTCACTCTGGTTGGAAGGGATACAAACAAGGTCTTGCATATATTTTGGAAATTGTTTCCTCTGCTTTCATGTGATATTCTTTCTTCAAACATGGGTAGTTTCCTCACATACAAGTGCTGCTCAATATTCAGCTGCAGGTTTGAGGGGAATTCTCAGCAGATCTTTAAAGCTTTCTCTCTGCAAAGCTCTTTTCTTTGAAGTTCTTTTCCCTGTGAACTTTAGTTGCTTTGGCCTCCACAGACACCCTGCTCTGTCTCCTCAACACAAGGAGACAGCTGGGACCCTGCTTCCTGTGCTGCAGCCTGGGAACTCTCTCCAAGCAGAAACTGGCAATCATAGGGCTCACCTCATTAGTTTTTCCCTCCTAGGAATTGCTATTTTGTGCTGCTCAATGTTCAATATTTGAAAACTGTTGTTTCATATATTTTTAGCTAGGTTTTCAGTTGTTCAGGACAGAGTGTAAATCCAGTTTCTATTATTTCATCTTCCCAGAAGCCCTGTAATGACATTTTCTTATTTATTATCACTATAACTTATATATTAGATATGAGTATTTCCATTCTGAAGATTAGATAAAATGAGGCAGGGAGAATGAGCTGCAGTAGAATTGAGAGGCAGAATAATAGAGCAGATAAAAAGATGGATTGTATAGGCAACACTTATGAGTTGCATGACCTTGGACAAATTATTTAACCTCTCTGTGCCTCAGTCTCCTTACCTGCAAAAATGGAGTGATAATAATAAAAACTACCTTATAGCATTTTTATGTATGAACTGAGTTAATATATAATTGGCATATAGTTACTACAAAGTATTAGCTATTATTATCAGGGTAGAATAGTTGAAAAATCTAGAGTTGAGTGTCAGGCAAACACATTTTGAATTCTAGCTCCACTGTTAACTTTATACTGTGGAACCTATGTCATATGTATCAATCAGGGTTCAATTAAAGAAGCAGAACCACTTGGAGATTCTAACCAGAGCCATATTGGAAAGAACATTCTGGGAACTGTAGTTCAGCTGAGCCACGTTGACACATTGCAAGGCATGCACCATGCTATTTAGCTGCTCTGAGAATCTAGTGTCTCATCTGTGAGATGGGATAATAATACCCATCATTGGATGAAATGAGATAATGCGCATGAAGTGCTTGTCTGGCACAGGGCAGGGTTTAAGAAATGTTTCTTATCCTAGCCACTGAGGATCCCATAGCTAATAGCTGCCAGAGGCATGATCTTTCCCTAAAGACTGTTGCTCTTCCCACTTTACCATGCTGCCTCCTGGTGCTAGTCCTGGGAGTGTGGGAATGAGTAAGAAAGTCCCTATTCAGAGGATCCCACAGTTCAGTAGAATGGTAAGCTCAGGGCATCAGTAAATATAATTTACTACAGGAAACGGAAACAGTCCCTCTTATTGAGAGCATTCTACGAGACTGGCTCTGAGCTGGATTCCCTTCATGGGGAAAGGGGAGCAAGGTATCTATGGTTTACTGCATACCTACTGTGTGCCAGGCATTGCAGTAGGCAGTTTATGTGATGATCACAGTGAGTCATCACACCTGAAAAATGAACTAGATATTATTATTATCTCCATAATACAGACAAGAGAGACCTGAGACCTAGATCACAGAATAACCAAATGACAGAGCCCTTAAGTCCTAGGAGATGGGTAAAATGGCAGTGGAAGCTACAACATGGGGTCTGTCCTGAGGTCATTCTGCAGATGGGGACTCCACTGAGCTCAAAAGCCAGGACTGGCCCCAGAGCTACCTCTGTGCTTGTGTCTGCCCTTGGGTGGTGGGCACAGTGGGCGCAATGGTGGCTGCAGTGCCGGTGGTGGTGGCAGCAGCAGGCGGCAGCAGGGAGACAGTCACACCTCGCTGTTTTGTAAACTGTTTCTCACAGCTTGTTTGTTCCGGGTTAGGGCTGGAGCGGCACCGTATGGAAGTGTGACTCATTGTTTAATGTGGCAGCTCATTAGCAGAGCTTGTTGCTGCCTCTGATTTCTCTGCTCTTGCTAATTGGAGAGCCCAGTGGGGCCCTGGCTTCCCGCGAAGAAGAGCCAGTCCCCCAGGGCTTCAGCTGCCCTTTGCCCCTCTGGCTTCCTGAGGAAGCTGCCCCATGCCTGTGGGTACTAGTTTCAGCCAGGCCGGGTTCAAATCCCACCTCATTCTAGCTGGGTAACCTTGGATAAGGCTCCTTGTCCAGTCCTCTTCTCTGAGCCTCAGTTCCCCTACCCACCTACACTTTATGTATAAAGTTCTCTGGCACATAGTAGTTACCTAATACAGTGGTCTCCCCTTATCTGCCACTTCACTTTCCGTGGTTTCGGTTACCTACAGTCAATCGTGGTCCAGAAATATTAAATGGAAAATTCCAGAAATAAACAATTTGTAAGTTTTAAATTGTGCTGTGGACAAAAAAAAAAAAAGTTCCATGGAAAGTAGCCTCCCAGGGTGAGCTGACCATAAATTCCTAACTAGGCAGGTCATGGTGGGTAGTCATGTCCTAGGCCTGTAACTTCTTTAGGGAAAGGTTTTAAGCCAGCCCTGTCCATTGTTCTTGTACATCTGGGTTCCTACAGCTTTGAAATGTCTAAATAGCCCTGGAGGAAGGTATCCACCCTGAAAAGAGCACATAATCTGAACTATCCTGTAATCTAATTCAACACCTTGCTTTCGCCAATCTCCCCTACATCCCCTCCTGATTTCAAATGCAAGGAGAAGCTGCAAAACTGTTATTCTCAGGAGTATTTCAGATCTTGTTCCCCAGTATATGTCATCAGTTTGGCTAAAATAAACTCTTATAAAAATTCTCTACAGGTCTGGACGTTTTTTATGTTGACAGTGCGTTGTTCTGAGTAGTGTGATGAAATCTCGTGCTGTCCTGCTCCATCCAGCTCTGAACGTGAATCATTCTTTATCCAGCGTACCCACACTGGATATGCCGCTACCCACCGGCTGGTCGCTTAGGAGCTGTATCAGCGATCAGATCGCCTGGTGCTGAACCACGGTGCTTGTATTCAAGTAATCCTTATTCTACTTAAGCATGGCCCCAAAGCTATTCCCGTAACTTTTATTACAGTATATTGTTATAAAGGTTCCCTTTTATTATTAGTTACTGCCACTAATCTCTTACTGTACCTAATTTATAAATTAAACTTTATTATAGGTGTGTATGTATAGGGAAAAAACAGAGCATATAGGGTTCGTACCATCTGTGGTTTCAGGCAGCCACTGGGGGTCTCGGATTTTTCCTGCACAGTAACTACTGGAAACAGCTGTTGTCCTGGCATCACAGTTAGGCTGGGGCCTCTAGGAGCCCCTGCCCTGACCTACCTGGGGCAGCCATCCCGAGCAGAGTGCTCCAGAGGCTCCCGGTGTGAGGGCATGATCCATTTAGGTAATCTAACACTTTTCCCTTCCATACTAACCCCTTAAAAGACAATTCCACTGGGTTCTGTTCACCCTCCATGTCCCCAGAAGAGACAGCACAACTGCATTGGGGGCAGTCCCCGCCTGCTCTTGAGTGGAAGTCTGCTTCCCTGGAGCTCTGCCTCAGGGCCCAGCTCTCCTCTTTGAGGCCACACAGGACATGTCTGCTCCCTTGGCCAGGTGACTGTCCTTTGCTATTTGGAGACAATGATCAGGTCTCCTCTCCAAATAGTCTCTTCAGGTGGAACCAGTCCAGGTCCTTCAACTGTCCCTTCATGACATAGTTCACTGGACTGTGATGTCTGCAGTGTCCCTGAGTTGTGAGGTGCTGTGGCCTCCTTCTGAGACCCTCCTCACCCTCCTTACTCTCTCTGGAGAGGCTCCTCCCTGCCTACATGCCTCTTGAGATGAGTGGTCTAGAATTTATCTCAGTCCTCCTCCGCACGGAGTAGGGCAGCCCTAGCTCGTCCTACATGTCAGACCTGTACTGTTCCAATAGCAATATAATGTGAGACCCCCGTGTAGTTTTAAATTCTCTAATAGCCACCTTACAGTAAAAGGAAACAGGTGACATTAACTTAAAATGGAATTTTACAATATTTAGCCTAATATGTCTAAAATACATCATTTCAACACATGATCAATATAAAAATAATGAGATATCTCCAACATTTTTCTTTGTACAAAATCTTCAGACTCTGGTCTGTTTTTACACTTATTTGGAACTGGCCGTGTTTTAAGGACTTGGTAACCGTGCGGACTAGTGGCTGTGGTGTTGGACAGTGTGAGGCAGTTCTAGACTCTGCCTCTACTCACGTGGTCTGAACGGGCTCGGGTGCACGGCACTGTGACTCAGGAAGAAAGAACAGCCTGGGGCCTGAGGCTAGGGGAGCGAGGTCCTGGTCTTGGTTTCGTCACAGCTTACTATTTATGTGACTCTGGACAAGTCATTGCCCCTGTCTGGGCCTCCTTATCTGAAAAATCTGAGCTGAGAGGGAAGAGAAGCACCTGCTTTTCACCAGGAACTTTCTCCGGTGCTCTTTGTGTACCCCCGTGACATGGGTTTTCTCCTCCCTGTTTCCCAGGTGAGGAAACTGAAGGTCAGAGAGATCTGACCCCTGCCCCACTCCAGGGGCTCGTGGGTGCACCTCACAGGGTACCTTATCGCCAAAACCAACCGTCTTCAAAAATAAGACAGATGTGACTTCTATTGCAAATCTTTCTAAAGTATATTACACCCTTCCCTGTGTTCCCTAAAAAGGGGTGATGGACCTGAATTTAACTTTTTCTTGGTTCGGGATCATCAGGGATAGAAATTTTAATATTAAAATAAGGAGTGAGAACAGTAACTTTTGAGTGTCCACTATGTACTGAATACCATATAATGTCATTAAATTCTTACTCAACCCTGGTTACACTTTGGATATTGCCCCCTTTTTACAGATGAGGAAACTGAGACTCAGAACTGCTTCGAGACTGGGCAGAAACTCATGCAGAGAAACTCAGCCCCTCCTCACCTCCACGTTGCTTCTTGAAGGTCTGTGGGCTCCACTTTGAGAGCCCGTGACTGACTGGAATTTCTCACGAGAGCTTTAAAAGTTGGTCCAGCCCTTGTTGGGGGCTAGTGGTACACACCCTGGGCGTCTGCTGTCTTACTTTCTGGCCTGTACTGGTCTGAGAAAGCAAATACTGCGGAACACACATTTAAGCTTTGCTTTCTTGACCTGCCGGTAACATTTGCACTATTTACTAGTTTCTTCTGTTTTAACTACTCACTTCTCTTGGTTTTCATGAGTCTGCCCTTTGCTACCTCTCTGGCAGCCCCTTCCAGAATCCTTTGCAGGCTGCTCTTGCTCTGCTCCCTGTAATGTGCTGGCATCCTTCAGCATCCCCCTTAGCTCCTTGCTTTCTCCGTGTCTTGCTCCACATCACCCCCAGGGGCTCAGCCCCTCCCACGCTTTCACCATCTCTGTGTCAGGGACTCCCAAATTCACATCTCCTGTCAGCACCTCTGCCCTGAGCTCTGGGCTGTGTATCAGTGCCTGTCGGGGAGACGTCTTCCCTGCCTGCCTCGCAGGCACCTCCAACTCAATACCCCAGACCGAATCCATCATCTTCCTCCAGTGTTCCTGCCCTGTCTTGTGATCCTGGCTCAGTGAACCACCTTCCCCTCCCCTTACAATACCAGCAACTGTCTATCTGGAGCTTATACAGTACAGACTGCATGCTAAGTAATTCCATGGCTCTCACTTGATCCTCAATCAACCAGGAGAGGTTTTATTTCTTGGAATGTATTAGATGTTCAGGAAATTATTGGGAGACCAGCTCAAACATTCACCTTTGTGAAGCCTCTCATATTCCACCCCCTCCGCCCTATTCAGGTCCTGGGCCGGGCCTGAGAAATGAGTGGGATAAAGCCCCGGTGCTGGAAGACATCACAGACTCCTAGAGTAAACAGATGTGGAAACAGATAATTACAAGGAGAGTGAGGAGAGCAACAAAAGTGCACCAGGAACAGAGGAAGAAGGACTGATATACCCACAGGGGTCCAGGGAGCTTCCCCGAGGAGGAGAGAGCTACACTGAGGTTTGAAGGGCCCTGGGAGTTTGTCAGGGAGGTGAGGGCGATGCCTGGGCACAGTCCTCACCCTGCCTGGGACTTACTTCCCGCGTCTGAGCTTCCTGCACCATCCATCGTTTGTGCCAAGGCTGCTTCCTGAAGAGGGACTTCAGGTAGATTCTAATTTTTATGAAGTGACACATACAATAACAACAGGACCACTAAGTGAGGAGGAGTAAGAGCTTTGTGATAAAATGGGAAAAGAGAATGAACCATAAACCAAAACTGAAGATAGTGGCCTCGATCAAATACAAGATTCACCGCTATGCTTCCCGGCAGGCGAACAAGACTGCACCTGCCGCACTGCAGGGACAAAGGGCCCGTGCAGCCCCCCAGCAGAGCCGTAGTACCTCCGCTCCGCACTTGACCCTCGGTTTGTTCCCCGTGTTTATGGCTCCTCCGTGTACTGGGCTGGTCAATGTCGTTAATTGGTCTTTAACTCTGACTCATTCACATGGCTAAATTGGATGGAGAGGCCGTGCAGCCAAGAGTTTTGGAGTAGCTACATTCTTCTTCTTCTTTTTTTTTTTTTACAATCACTGACTCTGAGATGTGAACAGAGGAGGAGATGAAGCTCAGAGGAGTTGAGTGAAACATCAGCAGGCTGCTCTGGGGCCCCGCCTCCCCCGCACAGCCTCTTCGCGTGTTCGGCTGGGATGGGTCTGAGGATGAACTCTCCCAGGGGAAGGAGCCAGCCTGGGTGTCCAGTTTGCCGTGCTGCAGTCGCAGAGCAAGCTGGACACCTGCAGGCGTCTGGGTGGAAAGAATGGTTGTATACCCCTGCTTGGCTGGAGCACAGGCGATTTATTTATGAATTTAGACCATTGGAAAAACAAAAGCCACAAGAAAGAACCAGCGCTTGTCAAGTGCCTACTGTGTTCCAGGAAATTCTGTTACCACATCTTCATCTGTGAAACGGGGATGACAATGAAATAATAGCAACCTCTCCAGGTTGATAAAAGGGCCAGTGAGAGCCACGGAATCACTTAGCATAGAGCTTGCCCTTGATAGGCCCTTGATAAATAACCTTGCTATTATCTGTGTCATTATTGTCATCATCCTCACAATGGTCCTGTGAAGTAGGTACAGCCCATGCAGCTCACAGCTCAGGAGCTGAGGCTCAGGGAGAAGAACGGCTCATGGTCACACCGTCAGAGCCAGGAAGCTAACCCAGGCCTGCTGGGCTCGGTTCCTGTGCTTTCTCCATGTCGAGGGGCAGAGGGCAGGAAATAAAGGCTCAAGACAAGTGTGCAGGAGCAGCTGGGCTTGGGGAGAGTGTGGACAGCATCAGGTCCCTCTGTCAGGGGAGGGGGCCTCCAATGGGCAGCTGCGGAGAGAGCTTGGACACTCACAACCCGCCTGCGCCCTGCAGTGAGAAATGCTGTCATCGTAGTGGGGCTGTGTGGGGGCCGCGCACAGCATCCAGAGGAGCGGTGGAGAAGCTCCCAGGCCACACAGCACGCTGGGGCTGGACCCGGGTCCCAGGGCACTGGGCAGGGCCAGGCTTCCTGAGGGGACCATCTTGGCACCTTGGTGATGAGAGCTTAGGAAGGGTGGGATGACATCATTTGCATGGACCACATTTTTGGCCTGTTCTTACTTAGTCAAACCCAAGTATCAAATTGCTAGGATTAAAAAGTAAAAATTAAGTATGTGGGCTGAGTGTGTTCCATAAAACAAGGAGTGGAGAAGTGGTTTATCGCGTCACTGCTCACCATCAGCCACACTTGGCCACTTGGCCGGGGCAATTTGAGCCACTCAGTTTGGCCCCACCCACCTGTGCAGGTGGTGGCCAGGTGAGAGAAAGCAGTTGCAGCGGCAGAAGCACCAGCTCTAGGGCTGGAAACCTCAGGCTTAGATTCTGGCTCTGTGACCTGGGGAAAGTCACTTTACTTCTCTGAGCCTCCACTGCCCCCTCTAAAACAGTCCCAACCTCTCAGGGTTAATTAAGGATCAAGGGAGAACATGGAATCACTTACCATAGAAGCTGCATTTAGGAAGCCCTTGATAAATAGTACTCTATTTGTTATTATTATCATTCTCACAACAGCCCTGTGACATTTCCTCAGCAGATGCTGCCTCAGTTTCCTCAGCAGATGCCCTCAGTTTCCCCATTCGCCAAATGGGAATAGTGCCGACGACTGCAGACTGGGGCCTCCGAGATCATCTGTTCCAGGCCTCCCTCCCATTTGACCGACCAGAAAACAGAGCCCCTAAGGAACAGAGACGTGACTTAGCCCCGGGCAGGGCCAGTAACAGAATATCACAGCCCAGTGTTCTGATAGCATCACTGGATGAAGGGGATGACAGGCCGGCGTCACGACAGTCCGGAGGAGACATCGCAGGCAGGGCACGGCAGTGGGGCTACAGCAAGATGCTAGGTCTTCTTCTGCCCGGTGCTGCTGTCAAGACCTCACTTCATCTTTTCCTTTCAGCGTCCCTGGGAGGTCAGGGTTGTTGTCCTCGCTTCACATGGTAAGAAACAAGACTCACAGAAGTCTGAAGTCAAACCGCTTCTTAGCGGAGGAGGCAGAATTCAAGCCTGGTTTTGCTAGCCTCCAGACCCTATACCTCCTCTGTTACCTTTCTTGTACTGGGCTGAATAGTGCCACCATCCCCCCCACCCCCTGCACCAAAGTCATGCTCTTCCTAGAACCTCAGAATGTAACCTCATTTAGAAATAAAGACTGCAAATATAATTAGTTAAGATTCACTCACAGGGGAATAGGGGGGCCCTAATCCAATATGGCTGGTGTCCTTAACACGGAGAGAGACACAAAGAGGAGAATGCCACGTGGAGACACAGAGAAGAAACAGGGAAGAACAGCATGTGAAGATGGAGGCAGAGACTGGACTGACGGGTCTACCAGACAAGGAACACCGGGATTGTCTGTAGCCAACCACCAGAAGCTGGGAAGAAGTGGGGGAGAGAGGGTTTTCCCCTAGAGCCTTTGGGGAGCACTACCCTGCCAATCCTTTGATTTCAGATTGCTAGCCTCCAGACCTGTGCGAAAATAAACACCTGTTGTCTTAAGTCACTTTGGTACTTTGTTACAGCGACCCTAGCAAGCTCACATACCTCCTTTCCGTAGTACCAAAAGAAGGTGACTTCCAGGCATCGTGGATCCCAGGTGTGGCTGTGCTGGAATTTAGAACATCAGGGCAAACCTGAGGTGGAGAAGAAGGAGGGGAACATACATTTGTCTGCAACGTGCTCTTTGCTTGTAATCTCCATTATCTCCCACAGGGAAGTGTGGCCATTCCCATTCCACAGATGAGGAAAGTAAGGCTCAGAGAAGAGAAGAGATTTGGCCCTAAGCTCATGTCCCTTTGCCACGAGGTGCCGTATAGGAAGCAAACCCAGATGCCAGTCTGAGTCCCAGGGCGGTCGGAGGCTATACTCCCCTTCTCCGAGCCTCATTTTCCTCACCCAGAATGTGGGAACGGTAGTATCTGCCTCTCTGGTGGTTGTGAGACTGAAGGGATTTTGTTCTGTCATTCAACACATATTTATTGAAGGTCTCTGGGCCAGTTCCTGATCTAGGTCCTGGGGACACGGCAGTGAACAAGACGGGCAAAGTTTGTGCTCCCAGGAAGCCACGTTCTTCTGGACAGTGCCTGGCCGGTACTCTGCAGGGGCTGACACTTAGAAGGTACTCAATAAAACCAATGGGGATAAGAATATAGGATTGAATTAGATGGCGTGTAGAATGGGCTTGGGCTTTACAAACAGCTCACTTCAGTGCTAATTCTCTACCATTGTCTGTGGGGGTACAGCCCCCTGGCCCAGGGGGACGTAAAGTCCTTTCACCCTAGGCCACGTGTTCTGGGGAACTCAGCAGTTGCCAGTCCAAGCTGCCTCCCCAAAGCCAGCAGAAGTCTGCCCCAGGCATGGACTTCAGTGTCAGCTAAAAAAGCCTTGGGTCTTGTCACCAGGGCTCTCCCCCACTGCACTGTCCCCCTCAGCTACACAGCCTCAGCTCAGCCCCACCCATTCCCTGACTCTGTCGCAGGGCCAGGCCTGAGCCTGCCCTGGAGGCTCTCCCAGCTGTCCTAATGTCCCCTCTGGCTCCTGCAGACACTCCCCCTTTCTACCCCTGGAGGCCTGTCTGGACATCAGCCCCTCCCCCTCCAGAGGCGTCCCCAGACATCACCCCTGGCCTATTCTTTTTTCCTGACAACTGTGATATCAAATGTCAAACCAGGCTCTGCTGAGCACTGACAGGTGGAGGTGGGGGGTGGTTCTTGATAACTGTGTGGTTTAGGGGAGGATCCTCTGGAGTCCCCCAAAGGGACTTGTAAAGGCTGGCCGTGGTCTGGCTCTGCTCCCAACAACCCACAGTGCTTTTTGAGCAAACCCCTCCCTCCCCAGACCTCAAGTTCTCTGAACCATCAAGGAGAGGCAGCTGTCTCTGCCTTCACTGGGTTGTATGAGGATCTGGGGACACCGGCAAAGCCCTTAGGGGACTGGGAAAATCCTGGGCAAGTGGCTGTGGCCTCCTGCGAGAGCCGACTATCTTCCAGATGGGCTCTGGCAAGGGGTTCTAGGGGTGCTGGGCAGCTATGTCCATCAGACCTCAGAAAAGTCCGTCCTTCTGTCCTCACTTGCCCTGAGTGCGCTGGGACAGCTGGCACTGAGCTCTGGGGCAGCGGGCTCTGGCGGGCCCTGACAGCTCCGCAGTGGCAGCAGCGGAGGTGGCAGTGGCTGCAGTGGCAGAGGCTATTCTGAGAGCTGGAAGGGGCTGGGGAACTGAGACTGGAGCCGAGGGGAGGAGACAGTCCTGTGAGGGAGGGGGAAGTGTCACTGTGGCCCAGGGTGGGAGTATCTGCCCTCAGCATTCTGTGTTGAGAGAGCTGAGTGGTGTGGTCTCCTTACTGGGAGGGGATGGACCAACTGAGGTATTGAGGCATGCACTGAGGTTGTTTGGGTGTATGTACACAAGTTTCGTGATCCAAGTAGGAGCCAAGTGTAGGGAAAGCACTCGTCTGTTAGTGTGTGAGCAAGAGAGTGTGCATGCATTGGAATACAAGCATCTTTAAGCCCAGGGAAAGTGTGAGCAGAAGCCAATGTGTCTGTGTGTAGAAGGGGAGGAATGCAAGAGTAAGCAAGTGGGGGCTTGTTTGTGAGCAGGAATGAATGTGGGAGTGGTAGGGAGGGTAAAGGGCAGATTGGGAGCAAGCATGGGGGAGGAGAGGGGTGGGGAGGGGAGAGAGCAGGGCCAAGAACCATAGGAAGATTTGGGCCTGTGCAATTGGGACACAAGTGGATGGAACATATGCAAGTGTGCGTGTAAGTGAGCCAGCGGTGAGTGGGCATGAGTGTGTGTATGGTGAGAGTGGGTACCAAGGGAAGACACATACCAACAATAATAAGAACAGCGAGCCGTTATTGAACACTTTCCCTGAGCCCGGTGCTGGTATCCATGATCTTACAGAATTCTTCAAATATCTTAGGAAAAGTCAGCACTATGATAACACTCATTTATAGATTAGAAAATAGTGGCTTTGAGCAGTTAAGTAACTTGCTCACACTCTCAATCACTGTGTTATACTGCCTCATAGTGAGTGTGTGAGCAGGGGTCAAGTTGTGAGTAAAGAAGGGTGAGTGTCAGCGTGTGGCATGAGGGGAGTGAGTTTGTATGTGTGTGAAGTGGGGCTGAGTGTGCCAGATGTGGGTCCCAGAGGAGATTGCAGGCAGCAGCTGTGGACACCGGGTAGGGCAGGGGCCTGAGCAGAGTCTGAGTCAGCCTGAGTCAAGGAGTGTCTGCCAACCCAGCTTTCCAACCCTGCAGTGGCAGCCTGTGCCAGGGCCCCCAGCTAAGGATCCTCCCAGCTCTGGTATGGCCCCCAGCAGGCCTCCACCTCACAGAGCAGGCGGGGCCAGGGCCAAAGGCTGGCATGAGGCCTGCCTGGCCTCCAGGGTACCTCAGAGGGCAGCTCCTCATGTGGGCTCCCAGGCAGGAAGGGCATATAAGAACTCTGGGAGGGGGTCCAGCAGTGATTTCAGAGCCCTTGTGACTCTAAACAGACCACCTGGAGAGTATGTGAGTATATGCAGAGGAGTGTGGGGGACAGCCAGTGGTTCCCATGCCCACCCTGGCCTACAGGATGTAACTCAGGAAGATGCCGTGCCAGGCATTTGCAAGCTGGGCCTGGCTCTACCCTGGGGGTGGGGGAAAGGAGGGGGTCTTCCAGCCACTCCTGCACCCTCACCCTTAGCCCTACTCCTTGGGATCTCAGGTGGAAAGAAGACATTTTTGACAGAGGCTGTCTCCCATGGCCAGAGAAGTTTGTAAGTTGCCATCTCCAGCCTCTCTAGGAGTGTGGTACTGGCTGATGAGCTTGGGATTCTAGTCCTGGCCATTTCATTTGGGTGAGTCACCTCTCCACTCTAGGCCTCAGTTTCCTGACTAGCAAAAGAGAAACATTGTCCTCAAGGGACATAAAACATTGCTGACAGAGCGGGCAGTGGTGTGGGCAAGCAAAGAGCTAAGTGTTGGGAGCTGGGGTTAGAGAAGGGATCAGGGATGAGTTGACACGAGCTGAGCTTTGAGGAATGGAAAAATCTCTGATCACGGCCTGGAGGAGGTGAAAGAGTGCTCTAGGCAGAGGGGATGCTCTGAGCAAAGGCTGGCAGGTGGTGTGGTGACTGGAGACCCAGACTAGGGCCCTGTGGGATGAGGTCATGGGCTGCCCAACTTCTCAGCCAGCCCTCCCTTCCGAGGCCCAATGATGATTTGATAAGCATCTGACTTGCCCCTAGCCTCTGAGGTAGGAACTCCATCTGTCTCTTTTGCTGTGCTTGACATAGTGGCCTGAACAGTGCCTGGAGCATTAAAGGTGCTCAATAAGCATCTGTTAAATGAATGAGAAGCTTCTCCCCATACAGGATGAACTATGAGGCCAAGTCCTTCTTCCAACAGCCCGCACAAGAGCACCCCAGAGTTTTTAAAACAGTGGTTTGCACAGTGTAGTCCTGGTTGCATAATCTGGGAACTTGTTAGAAATGCAAAATCTACAGCACCAATCCAGGCTTACCCTGTGGGTTCCAGCAACATGTTTTCACACTTTCAACTTTGAGAACCGAGACTCTAAAACTATGTTCACAGGCACCCTAAGAGCCCATGAAAACTTCATTTGCAGATGGAAAAGCTAAAAATGTGGCAAAGCCTGGCCCAGAACCCAGGTATTCCTAACCCTTTCTCCTTCCACAGGCCCGTTTAGGGCATAAAGGCCAACTGGATCATCAGCCCCATCAGATTTCTAAGACTTGGAAAAGCCAAGGGTCCAGAGTCAGGGGGCTGGGCATTCCTCCCAGGAGTAGAAGGCGGGACCAAATGCCGGGAGTCCCGCCCCATCACCGTTGCCCCGGGAAACCCCGGGTTGTAACAATAACCCGCTGACGCGCTTCTGGGAGGGATCGGGCCGAGTCCGTGGGCGGGACGGCCCTACTGAGAACCAATGAGAGCTCTCAGACCCCGCCCCCGCGCCCCCGCCCCTAGCGCCGAGCAGGGGGCGGGGTCGCGCCCGCCACTCCTCCCCTGCTCCGTAGGCGGCGCTGTTTCTTGCAGGGGCTGTGGCAGGGTCTCCCAGAGTCTCGCGTCCCGCGTCCCCACCCCCGCCAAAGGGCGGGGCACCCGGCAGGCAGAGGATTCCTCGGCTGCTAGTGGGTACGCCCCGCCCCCTCCCGCGCCGGGCCCGCCCCCTCCCGGTCCCCCGCCCATTCCGAGGTGCAGCCGGCGCTGAGCGCGGCAGGCGCGGGAGCTGGCGCTGGAGCCGGAGCGGCGGCGGCGGCATTCACGGGGCGGCGGCGGCAGCGGTGGCGCGGGCTCCCGCACGGGCTTGGGCTCCGGCATGGTGCAATCCGGCCTCGTCCCGGGAGAGCGGGGCCCGGGCGCGGGGCCGGCGCTAGGGGAGCGGCGGCAGCGACGGTGGCAGTGTTGGCTGCAGGCTCAGGCAGGCGGCAGGTGCTAGAAGCGGAGCTGGGCGAGGTGTGTGCCCGCTGGGCTCCGGGGCCGCCGCCCCCTCACTGCTCCCATCTTTCCCTCCCTTTGGGCTTTCCAGCGAGTCCAGCCCCCTGTCTCCGCGCCCCGGCCCATGGCGCCCCGCGGTTGAGCCGGCGCCGCCAGGGACCCCTCCCGCGGGCCTCCCCGGGGCGTGCAGATCCCGTAGCCTCCCGCCCACCCTCCGCGGAGCCTCCCTTTCCTCCTCGCCCGAGGCGGGCGGGACCATGGCTGCGAAGCTGCGAGCGCATCAGGTGGACGTGGACCCGGACTTCGCGCCGCAAAGCCGGCCGCGCTCGTGTACCTGGCCCCTGCCGCAGCCTGACTTGGCTGGCGAAGAAGATCGAGCGCTGGGTTCAGGGGTGGCTGAGGGCGCCGAGGACTGCGGGCCGGAGCGCCGGGCGACGGCCCCGGCGATGGCCCCAGCGCCGCCGCTGGGAGCGGAGGTCGGACCGCTGCGGAAAGCCAAGAGCTCCCGACGGAACGCGTGGGGAAACCTGTCCTACGCCGACCTCATCACCAAAGCCATCGAGAGCGCCCCGGACAAGCGGCTCACGCTCTCCCAGATCTACGACTGGATGGTCCGTTACGTGCCCTACTTCAAGGATAAAGGCGACAGCAACAGCTCCGCCGGCTGGAAGGTGGGGGCGTCCGGCTGGGGAGGGGAGCTGGGCTTGTCGGCCGGGGCTTTCAGGGGCTTCTCCGTGCTTCTGAGCTCAGAGCGGGCGGGCGGGAGGGAGGCCCGGGGGCACCCCCAGGGGTCACGGAGTGTGTGCCCAGGGCGCGGGGCTGGCCAGCAGACAGGAGGGGGCGTGCTGGGAGCAGCTGTGTGCATACTCTGGCTACGGGGTGGGAGGTATGGTGGGGTAACAAGGGACTGACTGACACTTTATAGCACCCCCGAGGGACACCGCCAACCCGTCTTTGGGGGCATCGCAGAGGTGCACATTCCCAGGTCTCAGACGCTGGGAGCCTCTTACCCCATGAGTGTGCTTTGGGTTACTCTTGTTTTACCCTCTCCACCAGGGCACCGTCCTTAAAGAGATGGTATAATGACTTGGGTCGGTAGCTGCTTTCCCCCAAATCTTTCCCAGTGCGCTGCCTGGAGCCGACCCCAGGATGAGGAGTGCAACCCTGGGCTCAGTTCTTGTGGTGCCAGTTCACCCTAGGGCACCAGCCAGTCTGGGGTGGGGTGACTCGTCAGGTGGCCTGGGATCTGAGTTGTCCATGGGGCAGCTGCTGTCCCCCCCTTGTGTTTTACCAGCGTGGTGGACTGGAGATGACCCCTACTGGTGTTAGTGCAGGTTATTGAGAGCTGGGGATCTGTTCCTGTTTACCACAGGCTGTCTGTCTTCCACTTCCCTGGCTTCCTGAGCTCAGATGTATTTAGGGGTGGGGGGAGGGGCAGGGGCACCCCAGGGAAAGCCTCAGTGCCAGCCAGTGGAAAGGGGAGAGCCATCTTGGAAGAGGACAGGGGCTTGACTGGATTGTGGCCTCCTGACCCTCTTCTGGCCATCTCCTTGGGGAGTGGGAATAGTCGATATTTTGGGGGGATAGGAAGTTGGAGATGGGGTGCTGTGCCTAAGGCCTGTGAGCTGTCAGACTCCCTGTGGAAGAGAGGGGTCTCTGCCAAGGAGGCATGCCTAAATGGAGGCAGGGGGCTGTGCTTTGGTGGCTGCAGGTAGGGTCAGAGAAGGAGGTGTGCCAGTGGAGGAGGTGGGGCTTATGGGTATGGACAGCTCTAGATGCCCAGTGGCTGCATTGTAGGGGTTAGAGGGTGCTCTGACCTGGGAGCGCATGGCTCTCAGGCCACTGTGGGGTGGGGTCACAGGCAGGAGGAGCAGACCTGAGCCTCCTTCCCCAGCCTCTCCAATCCCCTTGGGATCAGCCCCCACTGGAACATTTATTCCTCCCAAGTGGGTCCTGCCCTTGGGCTTTGCTCCACCTCCCTTCCTGCTCCCCAGGCACCATTCTACCTTTTCTCCCTGTAGATATATTCCCTGTCCTGAAGGACAGAGTTCAGGTGCCTCTTCCTGGAAGCCTTCCTTAACCCTTTTTAGCTAGCTTAGGAATCCCTCTGCTCTGGCCCTCTGCCTGTCATAGGTCTTGGTCTTTTGTGTCTTGTCTTATTTCCCTTCCTCGCCCTGCCTTTGGAAGACAGTGGCAGTGTCAGAGCAATCTCTGGGCTCAGAGCAATCTCTGGGCCCACAGCACCCACCAGTGTGTGTCTGGTGAAAGAGTGAAGAATGGGTGGATGGGAGGGCACTGTGGGCCAGAGTAAGCAAGGAGGGCTTGCTGCGGGAGGTGGCGCTCCTGCTGGGCTTGGCGGATTAGGGGCAATGGGGGAAGATGGTAAGAGGGGGCATTAGGCTGGAAGCTGGGAGAGAACTGCAGTTCCTT
This sequence comes from Tonatia bakeri, assembly GCA_004024845.1. Lineage (NCBI taxonomy): Eukaryota > Metazoa > Chordata > Mammalia > Chiroptera > Phyllostomidae > Tonatia > Tonatia bakeri. The sequence goes on from PVIA01005498.1 coordinate 24,445, forward strand.
GAGGGTCTCCGGGCTAAGCCCTGTGCCAGGCACTTTCAGGCATCTGTGCCAGGTATCTCCTTAAATGCTCTCAGCAGTCTCTGAGGTGGGTTTTACTGCCACCATTTATAGAGCTGGACACTGAGGCGCAGAGTGGAGGAGTAAACTGCCCAAGGTCACACTGTCAGTAGATGGGAAAGCTGGACTCCAATCCAGGTACCTCTCCCCCGACTGCCCTACAGGGCCTCTGAAATAGTGTTCTGCTAGCACTGGGTGTGGGAGCGGGACACTGCTGGCTTTTGAACAGGGGCAGGTCTAAATACTAACATGCAATTGGGAATGTGCTTGGAGATAACTTAGACCCATGAGTTCATTTCTCGGACTGTGAGACTGAGGCCCAGGAAGGGGTAGGACTCTTCTCAGGCCATCAGTGAGCATCAGGCCCTGGATGACAGCCCAGGTCTCCCGCCAGCCCACTGGATTCAATTTCCACTGCACCAAGCTGCTCAGGACACAGTAGTTCTCCTTGTGTCTGGGCTCAGGAAGGAAGGAGTCCTGGAAGCTCATCCTGGTCTGGGGCATTGGAGAGGGACCCTCAGGCTTGGGCTCCTGACCTAGGCCTTGGCAGAGACCACCCAGCCACTGGAGGAGGGCTGTTCAGAGGGGCCTCTAGCTTCTCCCATCTCATTCTCTGGTGGTGATTCTCCTTCTACTCCCCCCAACCCCAACCTTAGGTCCCCAGGGAGTCTCTTTCCCCCTCTCATTCCTGCTTCTCCCTGCTGCCTGTTCCCCCATTTCCAGTCAGTCTCACCAGGGGCCATCCCCAGCTCCCAGCTAGCCTCTGGTTAGCAGGGGCTGTGCTACACCTCAGGTGCCTAGGCTGAGGGCAGGAACCATTGTTCCTTCCTCCCCCACATAAGTGGTGCACATGGATCCCTGGGGTGTACTAAACCCTGTGTTAGGTGGAGTAGGGGGGACCACAAGGAAAAACATGGGACCTGCCTTCAGGACACATCAGAGCTCAGCCAGTTCCGTACCCAGGCCCTGTGTTTTACGTGCAGAAAGGGCCAGGGGTGGAGGCAGAGGTATGGGGAAGGCAGGTTAGATCCCTTGGGGAGCCAGGCAAGCCCTTACTGAGTAGGTGGTGCTTGATCTGAGCTGTCTCCATTGGGGGTAGAATTTGGGAGAAAGTCTTCCAGGGAATATTGAGTGAATATGCAAAGGCAAAGAGGTAGGTCTGGGAGACCATTGGACATGCTAAACTGTAGAACCAGGGCTTCTAGGTACGGCTGGGAGGTGGCATGGGAAAGGAAGAGTGGAACAGACCAGGAAGGGCTGATGTGTTTGGCCCCTGTCTGGTGGTCCCACTGGTGATGTGAGGAGGTAACTGCGCAAACTGAAGGAGGCAGCAAGCACGGTACACCCACCAGGCTGAAGCCTGAAAAGAGGCTGGGCTTGGTGCTGGGAACTCTACGGAAGAGGCTGATAGTGTTCCCCGCAGAGTAGAGGGTCTCCAAGTCTGGGAAGAGGGCTTGGGCAGCAGGTCCCCATCCCTCTGCAGTGTCCCCGAAGGGTGGATATCTGACATCCAGGTAGAGCCTCCCGCTTTCTCAGATGCTCCAGCTCCACCTTCCCTAGTGATGGTTCCTCCGGGAAGCCTTCCAGGCTGCTCTGCGTCCTGGCACTTCTTCCACTTAGCACTCCTTTCTCTTATAGCTCCTGGAGTTGTTCTGCCTGTTTCCTGGCTGCCTGCTCCCCTGGGAGCTCCCAGGCCAAGCCGGGCGCCTCCCATTCTTGTGGGGGAGGAGCACAGTGGGTGAGGACTTCCTTCTCCCTCAGGGCCTGGAGCAGCCTGGCTGTTGGGGTTTGGATCTGGAGGGGTGGTGCTACCCTCATCTGGCCCAGGCTGGCCTGCAGGTCCTAAGGGGGGTGGGGGCTAGAAGGAGGGGCTGATCTGAGCCGCCAGGAGGAGAGTCCTGCTGCAGCTGGGTTGAGCACTGGTTGTGAGTGCAGGGGGCGCCCCCATCTTTCCTCCCCCTAGCCTGCTGGAGCAGGGCTCCCTCCTCCTTCTTTGTCCTCGGGGATCCCCAGTCCCAAAGGCTGGTGGGGTGTGGGAGGAGGCTGTGCGAGCCAGGGTTGGGGGGTGTCCTCACTCCCCCCTCCCTGCACTGCACGAGCGGGGGGCTGGCAGCTGTCCGCCTCCTGGGCACAAGCCCGTGCCAGCCGCTCCTGGCACAGTTGCTGGCACGCCCGGCAGACTCCCACGGCCACCTGCTCACACCCACCCACGAGCGCTGGCTCGGCGGGCCCTTCCGGCTTTCGGGGCCTCCTGACGCCCCTCCCCCGCGCTCTGGAGCCCCCACCCCAGTTCTCTGCTCCGGGCCTGCCTCCTCACTCCTACCTGCCCCAAGCCCATAGCCCTGGCCCCATACCCACGCAACTTGGGGAGCTGGATCCCCAGGGCTCTAGGGGCAGCTTCGCCCCTGCTGGGAGGAGAAGGAGGGGCGCCAGGGAGCAGACAGATAGACCGACAGACAGGGTGAGGGCCCCCGCCTGCCACCTGGCGCCGCTCCAGCGGGAGGATGGCGGGCAGCGCCGTGCCAGGCGGTAATTGCAGACAGACTAATTTAAAGAGATGAGACGGTTATTTTTAACTCGTGTTAAGGTAATGAACGGCGCGGGGGGTGGGTGGGATGGGGTTTGTGGGTTGGAAAGTTCAGTGCCCCCCAACCCCCACTTTCTGCGGTTTGGGGCCCCACTCTCAGGCCCTGAGGACTCCAGCTTCAGGACTGACTGGAGTTGGGGCTCCGCCAGAGAGGGGTGGGGGTGGCTGAGAGGGCCAGGCAGGAGGCACCCACTAACCAGTGCATATTCCATCAAGTCCTGGCCACCATTCTTCCAGGTGGTTACTAAGATCCCTATTTCCCAGATGGAGAAGTGACTCACCCTGGGGTCACATCCTTAGGAAGTGGCAGTTCTGGGAATTGAACCTCCTTCTGACCCCAAAACTCAAGCTTTTACCATGCCATTGAGGCTGGAAGGGAGCTTGTATTTGGACTTTGAAAGGGTGCTCTTTCCCTTGTCTTTCAGTGGCGATGGCCATCACATGTAGTCTGGGGGGCTGTGGAAGCCCCTTTATGTGTGCCTTGTGAGGATGAAGGGTGATTCTGGACTGTGTGTGCGGATGGAAGCCTCTGGGATGTGAGCACATCGGCTGTAACAGACAGCTTCCTCCTCATCTCACTGTCTCCCTTACCTGTGACTGAGTCACCAGTACCCCCTCCCTACTGCAGCTTGTGGGCTGGGTACCTGGGAAACAGGTACCCATTGGTGTCCAGTTCTTCTACATCCAAATCAGGGGAAAGGGGGAGTCCCTTCACATGCACCAGGTGACTGAGAGCTCATGACTTTTGGGACTGCCATTCCATTGCTACAGGTCTTAATGTTAGGGCTTCCTCCTCCCAGCCATGTCCCATCTTCTGGAGTAGCACTCAGGGTGCCCTAGTTCAGTTCTTTGGGGTCAGCGGGAGCTATGGAGTTGGGAGTGGGAGAGGCGTGGTCAGAGCACCTGCAGGGAAACCTGACCCAGTGTGTGTGAGTTGGAGCAAAGCTCTCTCCCATTCCAATCCCTGGTATTCCCATCAGTGTCCAAAGGGGCTTAACAGTCTTTGGTCCTTCCTGGGCTGTGTCTGACAAACCCTCTGGTTCCAGGAGTCATGAGGGGTTAGTTGGGACCGAGGGCACAAAGTACTGATAGGAGGGATTTCTCAGTATAGGTTTGAGCATCTGAGTATAGGTTTGGATGGACTCGAACTCAGGACTCCTGCTTGGAACTGTCTACCCTGCCCCTGGCAGTACCCAGGTGTCAAAAATACTCTGGGCACAATGAAGAGAGTACTCATGGCAGTCCCAGCTGGCTCCCAGAGGAGGCAGATGGGGTGCAGGGTGTTGGGTGGGCATTAGCTGAGGCTCTGGGGCCTGGGTAGGGTGCTCAGGGGACAGCTGGATCTAGAGCATCCCCCTTCCTCCTGGCACCCTGGTTACCATGGAAACCAACTCCTGTTTGGGACGGTTTGGCTGTTTGCTGCCTCTCCCTGCCCCCCAACCCATATGTGGAGGTGGGAGGGGGGCCAGGTGGCGTGTGGGGGAGGGGCCTCCCACACCCTCCCCCCCCCCGGGGCCTCCTTCTTTGCAGAGAACCTTTCTAGTCTCTAAGGGGGTGATGCCTCTTGTGGGAAGGGGAACAAGAATTAAGAGCCATAATGTCTGGTGCTAGGCACTTCACATAAATTCTCTCATTTCATCCTCCCTGGGACCTGCCAGGTATGTGTTTATAGCCCCATTTTGCAGTTGAGGAAATAGAGGCCCCAAAAGGTGAAATCATTTGGCCCAGGCAGCATAGCTGGGATGAGGATGAGCCTGGATTTAGGTGCAGACCTGTCTGTTTCCACCATCTCCAGTGCTGGTGCAGTACCAGCCCCACGCACCAGCAGACCTTCCTGCCCCAAGGCTTGCACATGCCCCAGAACCCTCTGGGACTCAGTTTCCTTGGGAGCCAACCAAGCTCTCACTGCTCTGTTTGCACCCGGGGCCCTCTGCTGGCCTTGTCCAGGCCCTGCCCTCCCTCCCACATTCCCTGCTGCCTCTGATCTCAGGCTGCCTTTCCACTGCCACCTTTACACCAGACACTGGAGTTCTCAACCCACACCCACTGCCATTGTCACATGCTCACCAAGGCAGCTATTGACTCTCGTGGACTGATCCCTTGGGAAACCCCTCAGAAACTAGGTGGGGTGCTTAAGTGGTTTGAACAAAGACCTACCTCCCAGGTGATTCTGGAACCCACCGCGTCTGCCTAAGAATTCCTGCCTTAAATCCTTAGCTGTTGGCAAACCCTGCTGATGATCAGAGTCACTTAGAAGCTTTTAGCGAATAAAGGTGTTGACTCCCCATCTCAGACCCTCTGTATTAGACTCTCATCAGATGGGCTCTGGAATCTGTATTTTAACAGGTTTGTCTGGCGATGGGTCAGATTCTGAACTAATGCCCTAGGTGGTAACTTCCTGGGCTCCTGCTTATCCCTGTCTTCTCCGGCTCCCAGTGTGGACCAGCCTCTTCTCTAAGCAGGCTGCCCAGGGTTGAACCACTCCTCCTCCTAACTCTTTTTGAATTGAACCCTGCAGTCAGCTCCGAGGGACTTGACACACCTGCCCACCATCTCCCACACATCTGCCCAGCCCCCACATCCTAGGAAGTACACTGTGTGGGACATGGAGGGAGAGGATGGGCTGATGCCCGCAGGCCCCGAGAGCCTTTGGCTGCGGGGATGAAGGGGAAATGTTGGTGTAAGTACTCAGAACGGCGAAGAACCTGAAAGTCGCAACCCCTGCTCTCTGATAGCTCCCCATCCGGTGGAAGAGACAAGGGCACGTGTACAGCACCGTCCTGTTACTACAGGATCCAATCCTGGGGCTTCAGCGTGAAGCTCAAGGCCTGGGCCACCTGACCCCAGTCAACAGCTCTGGCCACGTCACTCAACCCCTCATCTTTTGACCCTTGCTTTATCCACACTGAACTGTTCCAGCTCAGGATTCAACCCCCATTGCATGATTTTATTTGATTCTCATAGCAGTTCTGTGAAGCTGATACTGTTACTGTCCCTGTTTTGCAGATGAGGAAACTAAGGCTGAGAGAAATAAAGTGGCTTTCACAGTATCCCGCTGTAAGTGACAGAACTGAAACTCCCCAGGGCCAGTTCTTCCCGAGACCAGGGCTCTGGCCAGGCCATTCCAAGCTGACCGCCCCTGCCCTCATCATTGCTCCACTTCCCTTGGAGTTTGGCCCTGAGGCTTGCAGCCTGGGGGATGGGTTGGGGTCCCTGGGTTTGTCAGAGACCGTTCTGAGATATGTCCCCCACCCTGTGATGTCTCCTCCCTTCATCTGCATACCCCAAGCCTGATGGCAGCTTCCGCCACTCACTTCACTCCTGGGCCACTGTGTAGTGCCACTCAGAGGAACGGAAAGGCTCCCTGAGCTTGAAGTGCCCCCAGGTCAAGATGAGGACTCCCAATTTTGATTCAGCATGGGCTGCTCAGGGTCATGATGGAAGGCCAGATGATGAGCCACAGTGTTTAGAGGTGGGGCAGTGGAACTGACAAAGGAGGTTAGACCCACAGGGCGGGAGCCCTTGTAGGTCTGGCTGTACTGGCTGGAACTTAAGGCTGGAGAAGTAAGCAGGGGCCTGAGGGTGAGTGGTTTGAATGCCAAAGTGGGGAGCTAGTACTTCAAGCTTTAGGGGATGGAGAATGATCACTCAAGGGTGGTGTGGAGGATGGAGTACAGGGGACTGGCCCAGGTACCCAGTGCGGGCCTGGTACCAGGGCAGCGAATATGAACCTGAGAGGGGGTGGAGTCCAAGATGCCAAGGCCTGAGGTGCTGCACAGCACCCTTTGGTGACTTGAGGATCTTGGAGGTGAGACAGGGGTATGGTTAGGAGTCTGAACAAGCAGGGAGGAGCAGATACTAGCTCTACCACTCATCCTCTGTGTGGGCAACTGAACCTCAGTTTCCTCTTCTACAAAATGGGATAATAGGACTTATGCCCAAGCTTCGTTGTGAGAATTACAGGAAAGATAAGTATAAAGTGCTCAGGAAATCTTAGTAAATATCATTACTATTATCCATCGCTGTGGGAAAGGAAAAGAACTACCTCCCTACTACTAGGTAGTGTAGGGGTCCTTGGGCCCCGATCTCTGAGGGCACTGATTGTGTGTGTGTGTGTGTGTGTGTGTGTGTGTGTGTGTGTGTGTGTTGGGGGAGAGGGGTCCTTGTTCTTATGTCTCCTTTTCTGTTCCTGAGGTGTCAGATATTCAGGATGTCCCGCCTCTGTCCTGCCCTTAGGGTAACCCGCTGCTTTCTAGCCGGCAAAGCCTTCCCATGGCCTTGGGCGGCAAGCAGGCAGGGTTTAGGCTCTGTATTTTCACAGATGAAGGCAATGATTTGTTCAAGGTCACTCTTGAACCCAGGGCTGCCTGGACACCAGCTCCTTTTTGCCTACTGGGAGGCTTTGTGACCTTGGGCATGGTCCTTTCCTCTCTGGCTTTGAGTCCTATCTAGAGATCTGAATTCCCCTCCCCCAACACTCTGGGAAGCTGTGATGCTTCCTCCACCCCTCCTGTCCCCTCCCCCTGTCCTCAGCTGGCCTTGCCTCCTCTGTAACCTGAGCTGGGGCTGTGGGGGAAGGGGCTTACCCTCTGCCAGAGGCACCTGCCAGCTGAGCAGATGTGAGGGGGTGCAGGCCTCTCCCCAGGAGATCACAGGCTCTTAGCCCAGCAAGGCTGGGGCAGGCAGGGCTCAGCACTCCCCGGGCTGCCCTCTGGCCTCTGCATCAAGCTTATCCTGAGCACTTGTTCATTTTTCAGTGGACATTCGTGCTGCAACATGTCCTGTAAGGACTTCTCAGTATCCAGGAGAAGACAGATGGCAGGTGATGGCTGGTACCCGAGTCTGGGTGGGCTGCCCAGGGCTCCTGGAGCCCCTTGGCATGGGTACAGGGGGGCCAAGGGCAGCCCCTGGGGGTGAGGCCAATGTCTGTGCGGGTGGCCATGCCCCTGGGAGAGCAGATGGTTCTCTTGGCATCATGCCGACTCTTCCTCTTTTCCCTCCAGGAGCCAGCCAGCAGGGCTGGGGCACAGCTGCTGGGCCCTCCCCAGAGCCAGGCGCAGGGCAGGGCTGGGTGAGGTCACTGCAGCTGCTCCCAGGGCCTGGGCAGGGGTGTGGGGAGGTGCTGGTGCAGAGGGAGACAGGGAAGGGCCTGAATGGCTCTGCACAGAATGGCATGGCCTGGCCCTGAGTGGTTTGTGGCTGCTGAGAGCTCTATCCTATGTGTGACATACTGTGGGCTAAGGATTGCCCACAAAGTTCAAGTGGGGAGGCAGGCTTACATACAGTTATATTCCAGTTTGCAGTTAGATTTCTGCAATAACGCTGAGGTGGGAGCAGCTGTCTTTGGGGCTTGCAGAGGGGACTGTGAAGAAGCCACAGAGCTAGCCTTGATGGAGCAGCAGGAACTAGTTGAGCAGAGAGAGGGAGAGGAAAGGGAAGAGAGTGTGCAAAGGCATGGAAGTGTGAGACACCCAGGGTGGCTGGAGCCTCACATGGACTTGAGAGAATGGCTGTGATGAGGCTGAAGAGCATCGAGGGCTCTTAAATAGCACTGTGGAGCTGGACCCAAGCCCATAGGTGGTGAGGAGCCATGACGGGCTGAGCTTGGATTTCTGCTGCTGATCTCTTTGCTGCCCAGGCTGGGTGTATGGGTTCTGCTCTCCTGGAGTCGGGGTGGAGGATGCCAGGGCCTATCCCTTGATCTCATGGCTTGTTTTGAACATTTGGTTCCTCTTAGCCCCCGGCTGCCCACTTCTGTCCTACTGCTGACCCCAAGCCTACCCACCTGTCAACACCTGTGGCCCTGATGCCCCACCTGCCCTTCTACCCCTCCTCTACTACAGGCCCTAGTACCAAGGATTTATACATGGCCTCAGGCCCCTGTGGTCATCCAGGTTACCCCTTCTGTCAGGAAGCCTGCCTGGATTGAGCACCCCAGCTTCACCTCAGGCAGCAGAGCAAGTGACCCCTGGAGAGTCTGTGGCTCTGTCTGAGACAGGTGTGTATTCTTGGGCCAGACTGGGGCCAGAGTGGGGTGGAGGGTAAGGGGTGGGACAGGGGCTGCTCCTGGGTCTCCGAGACAGAGAGAGGATGAGATTTTTGACATGTAGGATCTCATCCACATCCCAGACCACCCCCATGGATGTTAGTATTGTTACCCTGTTTCGCAGAGGAGGCTCAATGTCACTTGCATGAAGTTGGAGCTCACCATCCCCACCTTGTAGAAAGGCTCAGTTTCCTGAGGGAGGAGCTGGAATGAACCTTGGACAGTGATGGAACCTGGAGAGGCATTCATACCTGGCTTTGGGTTTAGCTGGATGGACACCAGACCCTGGACTTAACTGAGAGGGGTCCTGAAATTCCCCAGGGGCCAGGGAGGCCAGGAGGTTGCACAGGGTTTACAGTGGATGGGGCACAAGCCTGGGGTCTCCTGTCTGATACAAGCCAGGAAACGGGCTTGAGAAGCAAGGCAGGGCCGGCCACTGATGTGGGCAGCAGGGCGATGTTGCTGGCACCCCGACGGGTATAAACCCTGGCTTCGGAATCCAACAGCCCAGAGACCCAGACCTGGCTCCATCACTTCCCAGCTTCGTGGCCTCAGGAGTCATTTAATGCACCTGAGCCTCAGTTTCCCCCCTTTGTAAAATAGTATGTAATGAACCTAGCCTGGGTCTGGCAGGGCTTAGGTGCCGCCCTTCTCCTGCCCTAGTGTCAGAGGCACAACCAGTGGTGTGCTGGCCTGCACTGGCTCACGGGAGCCGCCATACACACTTCTTCCAAATTTCACACTCAGTGATCACATCATACTGGCAGCTTAAAATTGGCTGTGATGGGAGTATCCAAGCCACATAAATCAGCAAAACCTATCAATCAGTTGGGATCCTTCCCCCCTGGGGAGACAGGAAACCCATCCTGTAGATCCTCGTTAGCCCCAGAGGGGACCAGAGGGGAGGTGGGGCAATGGAGCTCTGGCTGGGCCAAACGACCTGACGTTCAAAGTCGATGGGCCCTTTTGGGCCTGGGGAGGTTGGACGTAGTCATAGTACCAGGCAGCACCCTGTAGACACGGGACAGGGACTGTGGGACCCCTTTTCTCTTCCCCCTTCTCCCCCCGCTTCCTGGCAGGCTGTGGCTGGAGAAGTAAGATTGGATGAGGTTGAGCCATCAGAGAATGAAGCTGTGCTGGAAGGAGAAATGAGGTTGTACTGGAAGATAAACAAGGTTGTACTGTCAGGGAATGAGGTGGTACTTGGAGGCAAGGTGAGGCTACATTATGAGATAAATGAGGTTGTACTGTCGGGGGATGAAGTGTACTCGTAGGAGAGATGACGTCCTGCTGGACCAGTCGGGCTGCACCGTCGGAGAACACAGCCGCACCGCAGGAGGAAGGGGAGCCTCCACCTCGGAGGATAAATGAGGGTGTCCTGCGGGATAAATGAGGGGGCCCGTCAGGTGAATGGAGTGCTGTTAGCAAATGAGGTTGTACTTGCTGGATAAATGGGACTGGGGTGCTGGATAAATGGGGTTGTGCTGTCAGATGAATGCATTACTGCTCGTGGGCGAAGGGTGTCCTGGGAATAGATGAGGGTGTCCTGCTGGATGGATGAGCTGCCGCCACCACATGGATCAGACCCTGTTCACGAGGGAGACACCGTCAGCAAGGACAAGGGTATTCTGTTCCCACTGGGGCTCCTGGAGTGTCTTCCGGCCAGATGGTACCGGCTGAGGGACCTTGGTCACCGCACGCCCTGGGTTAACCAAGTCCATCTGCGGAGCAGGAGGGAGCAGGAGAGGGGGCTGGAGTGGGCAGCCACTCCATCCGCCCTGAGACCGTCTTCACCTCTCAGGGAAGCCCCTGCTCTTCTCTGCAGTTCTCGCTGTGGGTCACACTCCTGACTTTCCCCGCCCCGCACTGTCTCTCGTTCCGTGTTGCCTTCTGTCAGCCCAGTTTGGAGAAAGCCCTATCATGTGCCAGCTACTCTGTCCAGCCTCATTAATTCTCCCTGCAACACAACATTCCCTCCCTTTTCTCTCCCTCTCCTTCATTCTACACACATTTATTGAATTCCTCACATGTATCAAACACATGCGGACCAGTAAAAATTGGACAAAAGTCCCTCATGAAACTTATATTCTAATATAAGGAAAACCAGACAATAAGTAATAAACAGAGGGGCTAAACTGTGTGTTTACACATACAAGATATGATTTATTAATGTATATATTGCCTCCATATATACAAATTATATATTAATTTAGAATGTGATAATGGCTTTAGAAAAATTTAGAGTGGGGCAAGGGGGCCCAGAAATGGCAGGGAAGAAGAGCAGTTGTTAAGAGTGGTCAGGATGGGCCTCCTGAAAGGGGACATCTGGACAAAAACTCAAAGGAGATGAAGGACTGAAGTGGGTAGCGGGGTGAACAGTGTCTCCCTGAGACAGAGGCCCCAGGGCAGGTCCACGCCTGTAAGGTTGGAAGAACAGAGGGAGGGATCAAGCGGGACAGTGTCAGGGGCGGAGTCTGAGAGGCCATGGAGGGGCTTGTTCTGGCCAGGCCTCTGTTCTTCGGTCTGAGACTGGTGCATTGGAGGGCTCTGAGCAACACCAAAGGGTCACTCTGGCTGATGCCTAGTAGAGGTCCAGAAAGAAGCGAGGGTGGAAGCAGGTGGCTATTTGAGGAGATTGAGGTCAAGGCATCTTACTCCAGGGTCACACTGTTTGTAGCTGTTGGAGCCAAAACTAGAAGCCAGACCAACACCAGGGCCCACCCTCTGCCCTGCACCAGCCTCCCTTCTGGTGGGTGAGGGCCCTGGAGGTTGGCTTCCTTGAACCAGGTTCTGAGGGAGAGTGGGATGGGCATGGGATGGATGGCCACCGTCCCTTCCCTCTGCCCCTGATGGTCTCCCCGAGGCTCAGAATCAGGGAGGTCCTGTCTCCCCTGGGAACCACCCCCAGCTCAGTCTGGAGGTGTGGGAGGTGTGAGGCCCCAGAAGCTGGCGCAGCTTGGGCACTAGGGGAGCCTGGGCATGCCAGGGCATGGCTGTGGTGGCGGGTTGCTAGGTGACTCCAAGAGGGAGCCCTGGTTACTGTTGCCTGGCAGAGGCATCTCCCTCCTCTGCCACCCTCACCTCCTCTGTGGCCTCTGGCCTCCCAGGAGACCTCATGGGTGAGATGTGATCGGTGCTTGCCATTGGATCTTGGCCCAGAGCTCTGACTGGTACCAGGTGGCTGGGCCCTGTGGAGCCACACTAGGCTGCAGCGCCTGGACTTCCCTCACGGGGCACAACCCCAGTGCACACCAAGTGTAGAGCCTGGCTCAGCAGTCACAGGCCGAGGTCCTCACCCAGCCCCGGGCCTCCTCCCTGGGGGACTCTGGGCAAGGTGTGGCACCCATGTAGACCTCAATTGCCCATCCATCTGGCCTGCGGAATCCCTCCCAAAGGGAAAGTGCAAGAAGGGTGCCGAGCAGACAGGGCTCCAGGCACCCTTGCCCCCATCCCCGATGGCTTAACTGTGTAACACTCAAGTATTGTCTTAGGTTCCGTTCACAAAAAGTGTCAAAAATGTTTTTTAAAGTTTCAGAACCTCTGGACTGGATGATTCCAAAAACTTTCATTATCAAATTGAAAAGGTCCTCAGAGTAGAGTTGGCCCATCTCGTCAGCTTACAAGTAGGGAAACTGAGGCCCAGAATGGAGGAGGGACTTGCCCAGTCGGTGGAGGAGGAAGAGCACCGAGCTGGGGATGCAATTCCCAGCTCTGCCACCAGGCCTCGGGTGACTTTGGGCAAGACCTTTCTTCTCTCTGGGTCTGGTCAGCCAGGCTTTCAGGCTGGAGATCAGGCATCCAGAGGTCCCTGCCTGGGCAGGGGACAGAGAGGGGAAAGATACAAAGTTTCATAGGCCTGGGACATTTTTATTTGCATTCAGAAAATTCGGATGTATTATAAAGTACAATGCAAAATTCCCTCAAATCCTAACAAAGAAGCACAAGACTTGTAAGGAAGTTTGACTTTTTGACATGCTCCCAGTCTTCCCATGCTGCCAGCTTCTAGGGAAGGTTTCCATGGAAAGGTTAAGAAGCGCCGGAGTACTGGCTTCCTAAGGTGCTTTGGAAATTCTGACTCGGTCCTCTCTCCCATGGTAGAGTGCGATGTCCTTTAGACCCAGAGACACTAACCCACAGGTGGCAAACACAGAGCCCACGGGCCAAATCCAGCCCTCCACCTTGTTTTATCTGGCCTGACACCTTGTTTCTACCCAGTGGCAGCGCCGAGCTCTAGCTTAACTGTTAAGGAGTAGTTACATTTATACAGTCTTAAAATTATATTAGGCACTTTGAAGGCAACCATGAGGCTGATGTGGCCCCCAGTGAAAATGAGTGTCACACCCCTGCACTAACCTGAAATCCACACTTGGCTTTGCCACTTAAACTGTGTGACCTTGGCAACTTCCTTAACCTCTCTGAGCCTCACTCTCTTCATCTTGAGATCAGGATCACAATCCCTGACTTGTACAGAGTTTGATAAGTGGCTACATGAGATAAAGTAGGAACAACATCCGGGGCTGAACAGGTAGTACAGAGTAGGGGCTGGTACTTGGTGATGTCATTCCTCCTTCCCCTACCCCTGAGCACTCAGAACCAGGCTGGCACGTAGTGACATTGATAAAGAAGTGTTGCCTGACTGACCTTCAGCTGGAGAAGCTGGGAGGTGGAGCCTTGTAAACCAGATAATCCCACATGGGAGAAGTGAGGCCTCTGAGACCCTGAACACAGGTGTGGGGGAGGGGCTGGGGAGGCAGGTGCAGGGGCGGGAGCAGGGGAAAGGGGGTATCTACTTGAGGGAACACCACTCCCTGGGGGTCCAGTTCCCCTCCTCAGGGTCCCAGGAGAGGCCAGGCAGGGCAACATTGGGAGGGGCCTTGGGGCCCCAGCTGTCACCTTCCAAGACCAGAAAGTACTGGAGATAGGGCACCTGGGCCCTGTAGAACCAGGTCAGTACCTGGGGCTTGGGCTGAGGGAGGGTACCCTGGGCAGCAGAAAGGGCCCTTCCTTCTGGACGCTGATGGGAAGGAGGCAGGAGGAACAGCCCTCACGGATCAGTGGTTACGTGGCTGGGCAGAGACAGGTCCGTGAGCTGGGCATGTTGGGAGTGGTGCCTGGCAGTGCTGCCTGTGGGACCGTGGGCAAGTTACATCATGCTTCCAGGCCTCCACTCCCTGGCCCCTGAAATGGGGTAATGCCAGGTTTCTAGAGTTGTTGGTGTCCAGCAGTTACACTCAGCATGATAGAAAGGAGACAGACAGCAGGTCTGTTGGTGATCTCAGAGGTGAGGTCTTCTGGACAGAGTGAGGGGTTTAACCGTTTATGAGCACCTGGTGTGTTCACCGAACACCCACACACACCTCAGGTGATGACCTAACAGCCTTCTGAGGTGGTTACTAAATGTCATCCATTTTTTCCAGGGTAGTTCACTGAGGCACTGGGGCTCATAGAGGTTAAGTCAACAGCCCACGGTCACATAGCTAGGTGGCTGAAAAGGGCCAAACATCCTGACCAGCCTTCTGAAGCCCAAGCCCATGCTGTTTCTGCAGCCGTACTGGAGCCAGGAGGTCAAGACCCAGAGGTGGGGTGTGACAAGCCCAATAGGTTCCTGTCAGCCACCCCTGGCCTTTCCTGCCTTCCTCTCTCCCCAGGACGGGCCTGGCGAAGGCAGGCAGTGCTATGCGGAGCACTGCAGACTGGCACAAAAGACATTTAGAAGAGGATATGTGCTGGGTGACAGAGGTGATGCCCAGGGAAGTACCTGGGGCAGTAGGAAGGGCTGTGTGGCCTTGGGCAAGGCACTTCACCTCTCTGAGCCTTGGTCTTCTTATCTGTAAATGGGCACTATGCCACTCGCTTTGTGGAGGTCTGTGAAGGTTTCACCAGGAAGGGACTTTGGTGGGGGCTGTAACCCGAAGGGCAGGCCAGAGACCTGGTTTGGCCTGAAGTGGGCACTGAGCAGAAATGGGGAGAGTGCCATGCTCAGGGATGGGTATTATGGGGTTTGCTGGGATCCAAGGCCTCTGTAGAGTTCACAGTGGCTCAGAAGAGTCGGGGGAAATCTCTGAAAAGTGTCAGGCCTCCACCTGCTGTGGGGATGCCCAGCCCGTTCTGCTTTCCCTGTCCGGGTCCTCCCAGCAAAGGGTTAACAGTCTTCTCTACCTGCAGTTGCATTTTAAAGACACGAAATTAAAGCAGGTAATTTATTCTCCCCACACACGAAAGAGCAATTAGTTCTAAACAGGGCTTAATCAGTCACCACGAGATTGATTTCTGGAGCCCTGGGTTTTCGGGCTCCTGGCTCCATGCCAGGCTGGGGAAGGAGGGGGGCGGACAAATGAGCCACAGCGGCATGAGTCCTTACATAATCTGCTTGGGGAGGGGGGCCCTGGCAGCCTGGGTAGCCTCAGGGTGAGGCTTGGCTGAGCCAGAGAGGGGGTCTTGCTCCCCTGCTTCAGGCCCCTTAAGAGTAGCCCTCAGGGTTGGCCATTTCTCTTGGGGAAAGCTAGGCCCAAAGCTCCGCCCCACCTTCTGGGCAGTGCCTGTGGGGGCGGGGTGAGGCGGTTCTGGGGTTTAGATAGATATTCCGAGTTTGTCCGACCTGATACTTACACCTCCTTCCCTCACCCTCAACCCCTTCCCTCATTCACCCTTTCATCTTCCCCATTTCCTCCCCTTCCTCCTTCCGGCTCTTCTACCATTCTGTTATCCTCTCTCTATTTTTCCTCCCCCTCCTTCATCCATCACTACCCCATACTCATGGCCTCCTCACTTCCCACTCTCCCACCCATGTCCTTGTCTCTGGCCACAGAACTCCATCCGGCACAACCTGTCGCTCCACACCCGTTTCATCCGCGTGCAGAATGAAGGCACAGGCAAGAGCTCATGGTGGATGCTGAACCCTGAGGGCGGGAAGACCGGCAAGACCCCGCGGCGCAGGGCCGTGTCCATGGACAACGGAGCCAAGTTCCTGCGCATCAAAGGCAAGGCAAGCAAGAAGAAGCAACTACAGGCACCCGAGCGAAGCCCCGACGACAGCCCCCCGGGCGCACCAGCCCCGGGGCCTGTGCCTGCCCCGGCCAAGTGGGCCACCAGCCCAGCCTCGCATGCCAGCGACGACTACGAGGCGTGGGCCGACTTCCGCGGCGGCGGGAGACCTCTGCTCGGGGAAGCGGCCGAATTGGAGGATGACGAGGCCCTGGAGGCCCTGGCGCCATCGTCGCCGCTCATGTACCCGAGTCCGGCGAGCGCACTGTCACCCGCGCTAGGTGCGCGCTGCCCGGGGGAAATGCCCCGCCTGGCGGAGCTGGGAGGCCGTATGGGCCTGCACGGCGGCAGCGCGGGGATGCCCGAGGCCCTGCTGGACAGCGCGCAGGACGCGTACGGGCCACGGGCCCGCGCCGGGACGCCCGCCTACTTCGGGGGCTGCAAGGGCGGTGCCTATGGCGGGGGTGGAGGCTTCGGGCCACCGGTGCTGGGAGCGTTGCGCCGCCTGCCCATGCAGACCATTCAGGAGAACAAGCAGGCCAGCTTCGCCCCAGCTGCCGCGTCCTTCCGCCCTGGGGCGCTACCCGCGCTGCTGCCGCCGCCGCCGCCACCCGCGCCACGCCCCGGCCCGGTGCTGGGTGCGCCCGGGGAGCTGGCGCTGTCGGGCGCGGCTCCCGCCTATCCCGGCAAGGGCGCGGCCCCGTACGCGCCGCCGGTGCCCTCGCGCAGTGCCTTAGCTCACCCCATCAGCCTTATGACGCTGCCCGGCGAGGCGGGCGCCGCGGGCTTGGCGCCGCCTGGCCACACGGCCGCCTTCGGGGGCCCGCCGGGTGGCCTCCTGCTGGAAGCACTGCCCGGGCCCTACGCCACCGCCGCCGGGCCATTGGGTGCCGCGCCAGACCGCTTCCCGGCCGACCTGGACCTCGACATGTTCAGCGGCAGCCTCGAGTGCGATGTTGAGTCCATCATCCTCAACGACTTCATGGACAGCGACGAAATGGACTTCAACTTCGACTCGGCACTGCCTCCACCGCCGCCTGGCCTGGCTGGGGCCCCGCCCCCCAACCAGAGCTGGGTACCTGGCTGAGGGGCCGCCTTCTGCGCCCCGGGTGTCTGCCCCGCCCCCAAGGGGCTTTCGTCTTCCCATCCTGATCCCCAGGTCCCCACCCCCGTTCCAGCTCCAGGGAGGATCCAGGAGGCAGCCCCGGCCCTGCTAGAGACACCCCTCAGAAGATGGCTGCAGAGGGAAGTGGTAGGGAGGGGCTGGGGCACCCCACATACCTGCCCAGACTCCTGGTGGCCGCTCCCCCCACTCCCGGGGCAGGAAGCCGGGGGTGGAGGCTGAATTCCGGGCTGGGTGGGAGTGGGGAGGGGCGAGGCGGGCTGCGCTGGTCGGAGAAGCCAACCGGAAATGGGGTGAGGGCAGCCGAGTCCTGGTGTCTCCGAATCTTCCTTTGTGGGGGGCCCTCGCGGTGGTGAATCGCTCACCCCCAGCCCCGGTCTGGTTCCCAATTGACACTTTCCACTGGTCTTAGCCTCACCCACCGGAAGCCAGCACCCCCTCCCGAAAACACACTCACACCTACTACCGATTGGCTGTGCACCTTCAGCTGTCCTCCTCTAGCCCGAAAACCCTCTGACCTTCCACCCTCAGATTCAGCCCTCCCTCCCTCGTCAGTCCTAGCCTCTCCCCTCCTCCTTCACAGTCAGTCGCCCTTCCAGATCCCGCCCCACCCCAGTGCAGGTCTCAGCCTCTCCTGCGGGCCTCAGCTCCGGATCCACCCCCGAACCCCCAAACTCCTTTCAACCCTTCTCTGTGCCAGTCCTGGCTCCTCTCTCCCGTATTTATAAGTGTCGGGTCGGGCTGTGGGCGCGGCGTCCCCGGCGCATATCGTAGGCTGTGTACCGTGGCCGTGCCGTCAGCGTGTGCGTGTGTGCCGTGTCGAGGCCGTGTAGAGTGCATTGTACAGCATATTTTCATGAATAAAATTGTTTTAAATATTTCCCGCGCCTTGGGCTAGCAGGGAGAGTGGCGGGGGAGGAGGATAACTGGCAGGGATCCTGGGGGCGGGCGTTCCAGTGCCGGAGTCCCTATTGTGG
The DNA here is from genome assembly GCA_004024845.1 of Tonatia bakeri. Classification (NCBI taxonomy): domain Eukaryota; kingdom Metazoa; phylum Chordata; class Mammalia; order Chiroptera; family Phyllostomidae; genus Tonatia; species Tonatia bakeri. The sequence continues at coordinate 42,219 of PVIA01005498.1, forward strand.
TTCTGTGTCTGAGTGTGTGTGTCAGCCTTTCCCGCTGCCTGTCTGCTCAGTGCGCATTGGTTACGCGCCTCCTGCGTTTGGGATGCTGGGGATGTGCCTGTGTGGGGCTCTGCACCTGTTTCTGTGAACATGTGCTGCAGGAAGTTTCTGGCCTGGGGAAATTGTGCCTTGAATGACCGACCCTCAGAGTTGGGAGAGAAGGCACAGATACTTACTGAGAACCCGTTAGTGTCAGGTTCTGTATTAGGTTCTGCACAGATGAGAAAACAGGGTCAGAAAGGGAACAGGGCTTGGGAAGACAGGGTAGAGTGGAGGAAAGGAGGCCTTTGAAGGCTCACAAATTTCTACTTGAATCCATCTATTCCCTGCTTGTTTTTTTCTTTCTCTCTTTTTTTTACCAGCTGTATGAACGTCACATGTTTTCAACCTCGGTAGCTTTGCTTTCCCGGTTTAGATCACGGGATGATACCACTCATTGATTGCATGGATTTCTTGTGAGGAGTGAGTAAATAAAAGTATACAGTGCTCAGCACAGCTTCTGCACCCACCCACTCACTCATTCAGCTGGGAGATTTATTAAGCACCTATTATGTGCCAGATCTTGTGTCAAGCATTGGGGCTGCCACAGAGTGCAGCATAAGTACAATCTGTGCCCTTAAGGAACTTCAAGGCTTGAGGGGGACAGAGATGAGTAAATAGGTGATTATAGGTCAGAGCTACAATGAATGGAGGAGCCAGGGGTTCTGCTGTGGGAGCAAATAACACAGTTACATTTATCCTGTGCTGGAGGAGTCAGGGACGTGCCTGTGGGGGAGGGGTGCTGCCACAGGTGTTGCAGGATGAGTTGGTATTGGGAAGTTCGGAAGAGCTTCAGGCAGAGGGAGCAGCATGATCAGAAACCTAGAGTGAAGAGATCATGTAGGTTCCAGGACAAAAAGCAGCTTAGTGTGGCCAAAGTGCAGAGACGGAAAGAATGATGACAGGGGAGCAAATGGACCCAAGTGGGGCTACAATGGAGGAGGGTTAATGACCGGTGGTGACTCAAATCAGGAGGGGGAGAGGACAGTGGGGCTGGAGGAGAAAGGATGAGGTCAGGTAGAGACTCATTGGATATAAAGTCATCAGGACTTTGTTGCGGATTGGACGTGGGGGGTGAGGGAGAAGGAGGAGTCAAGTGATGCCTGACTTCTGGTTGGGCAGACAGGACTCTCCCCGAATGGGGAACTTCTGGGCAGGAGGAGCCCCGGAGAAGATGATGCAGCCAGCCTCAGCCGGGCTCAGTCTGAGTTATGTCCCGTGGGAGCATATGTACTGTGTGAATGGCATTCTCTGGCTTGGGCAACATGGCATCCAGGAGAGTTCGACTGGATCGTGGGGTCAAAAGTCCAGAAAATGTCTGGGCTGGAGAGGGAGGTCAGAGAGTCAAGAGCACAGAGGCTGCTGTGGAGGTGTTGGAAGTGGCGTGGGGTGGTGCAGAGGGGAAGAACAGGTCACCCGGGTCTGCTCTGATGAACACCTTAGAGCACCGTGGCCCAGGAAGAGGAACTGCTGGCTGAGAAGGAGCAGCTGCAGGGAGAGGAGGAAGAAAACCAGAACACTGGGGTCCTTGAGTTTGTGAAAAGAGGGTGGTCCTAGAAAGAAATGCCCAATATACTCAGATCCTCACTTCCTTGGTCTGGCAGATGGGCCAGTAGCGTCTATCTCAGATTGGTTTTGAGGAGCAAATAAGATCAGAATGATTCTGAGGTTATAATGCTGGCAAGGGGCAGAGCCAGGGTTCCTGCGTGGACTGTGTACCTCCAATGCCCTGGCTGTCCTTTGGCCACCACTTCTGGGAGGGGGCTGTAAGAGCAGAGGAGCCAAGGAGCTCAGAGCCAGTGGGACCTGTACAGGTTCCAGGCTCCACGGAGGGGCAAGACCTCACTGGGGTGTGGTAGGTGTCCTTGCTGGGTGGGAAGAACATTGAGGCTGACAGACCCACCCCTGTGACAGATGCCCCAGCCCTACCCCACAACTAGACTCTGGGACAGCCCAGCTGGGTCTGGGCACCATATGGGCTGCAAAGCTGCCCCCACCCTAACTGACGGAGGGTGGGCTGCTGGTGTGTGTGTGTGTAGGTCTGTGTGTGTCCACATAGCCCCATGTGCATCTGTCTGTGTGGGCCTGTGCATGTGTGTTGGGAATGACAGCGTCTCCCTCTCTGAGTGTGCCCACATGTGCACTCAGGGCTGTGACGTCCATGCCTGTGTGAGCTATGTGTGCTGCATGCCTTCCTCTCTGGACGTGTCTGCCTGTCTTGGCGTAGACCTCGCTCTCCGGTGCACTGAGCTGAGCTGATGTTCCCCTGCCAGGAGTGTGTTATGGGCCACTTTGCTGTGGGAGGGGAAGGGAGCAGAGGGACACTCCCAGCCTGGGATGGGCTAGGCTCCTAAGCAGGGAGCAGTGGCAACCTCAAAGCAATGACTTGAGCTTTGCCTGGCTCAGGCCAGTGGAGATTCCAGAGAAGGATTCTGTCCTGCTGAGCCCCATCAGAAGAAAGGGGGCAACACCCCTGCCTCTGGGGGTCTGCGATTGGCCCTTCCCTGCCAGCCATGGAGCCCGGCAGACGCACCCCCCTCCATGCCTACTCCCTGGGAGGCGTCTGACACATGATTTATTCATAAAAAGCCATTATTTGTGCCAAAGAAGAACTGAGCTGCTCGCTTTTTAAGTGCTGATAATGCTCTCAGCCTCCTTGCCTCTCCTCCTCTCCCCTCCCCTCCCCTCTCCTCTCTCCTCTTATCTTCTGCCTCTCACCTCCTTGGGACTTCCTATCCTTTCTCCTCCTCCCCTTTCTTCCCCATTCCCTTCCTGGTCTCCCTCTCTAGTCCTTTGTTGTTCTCCTCATACCTCCTCTGCTCCTGTTTTACTCTCCTCCCCACTTCTGCTCTCAATTGGGGGTGTGAGGCAGGGTCCCTGGAGACTCCAAACCAGTTGTCCCAGGTTGGGGAAGGCTTGCACCAGCCTGGAGCCCAGCGGACCCCACCCTGCACCTCAGCCTTCCCCTCTTCTGGACCAGGGCAAGTTTGGGAGGAGGGGGAGTAGGCTGAGAAAGGCGCAGGTCTTGGGAAGCTGTCATAAGTAGCTCCCCTATGTTAAAGGGTATGAGTTTAGCCACCCCCCCCATCATTGGCACCAGCTTCCCAAATGATATTTCATTTAAATAAAGACAGTGCATGGCTATGCAAATGCAGGTTCAAGACAAAGTCCCTAGAACCCCTCTTTCCCTCAAGTGTGCCCCCTATGTGCCCCCCATGTAGAAATTCTGGAGCCACCATTATTCAGGTGGTGCCAGGAGAGGCTGGCTTCAGGGGAGGCACTTGGGGCCCCGTCACATGATGAGCATCATTTCCAGACAGGAGGCAGCAGATGTGAGCGCGAACAAGGACACACACAAGGTTCTTAGAAGCAGGCATCACACACCCACCTGTGTATGTGCGTTCATGCTGGCACGCGTGCTCGCACACAGGCATGCACACAGTCACAACACCTACTCCTGCAGATGCAGAGTCCTTCCTCCCCTGAGCACCTGCAGTGGGGGCTCATACTCTTTTGCCTTTCAGACACCTGTTCAGTCATTCATTCATTCCTTCATTCACTCCACTCACTTTGCATTTGCACCGCTTTTGTGCCAGCACTGGTGCTGGGCCCTGGAGTGGCAGAAATGAACATGATTGGATCATGGGGAGTCAGGGACCGGAGAGGAGGGGGTACTGCAAGCCCTCCCCTCTGCTTTGGGCTGGGGGTTAGGTGACCAGCAGACAAGGGGTTAAGTCATTTGCCATCCAGAGCTGGAGCCATTAGGCCTCCTAATTATGAAATTATCGAGGTCCTCAGGTGACTGCTAATTTCACACACACTGTTCCTCTCACGGCTAATGAACGCCCAGAGAACCCACGCCTTGTCTTTCCTGCTGAACAGTGACCTGCAGTTAATGAGCTCAGGAAGGCAGACAGGCAGCCGGCTGGGTGGGTGGGGCGCTAGGCCTGAGGAGGGGGCTGCTCGCCCTCCTGCCCTCCTGGCTCCCTTGCTGGCTGCCAGTCCCCAGTGAGACTTCAGGGCCAAAGCCCAGCCTGAGGTTTCTGCGGGATAGGCGGGATAGGCCGGGCCAGGGGCTCTTAGGAGCAGGGCAGGATGCAGATTTGGGGAGGGCTTTGGGTCACATGATCCTGGAATGAGCACAGGGGTGGGAGGAGAAGTGAAATGCAAATGGCGGGGAAAGACCATTTTTGCTTAATTCTGGAGCCAGGTTGGAGACATTTGTTAAGGGCTAGGGGTAAGGACAGCTTCAGGGGTGGGACTTGGTGGTGGCTGCTGTCATATGCTGATGCTGGTGACAGTGATGACTCTGGGGGAGGACGGTGCTGTCGAGAGTGACAATGTCAACTGGGGAGGTTGCAGTGCTGCTGGCTGTGATTTTTTTTATAAGTTTTAATTTTTTTTAAATTAGAAAATAACATAGATTGCCCTGCAAAATATGAAGGAAAAAGAAGTAATGCATACTGGTTGCAATCTTAGGTGGGGGCAGTGCAGGAGCCCAGGTCTAGTGATCATGTTCCCCCCAAATGGGCACGCAGTAGACCCGCAGGCTGACTGACAGGTGGTTGGGAGGCCCCTGCCCCTGCCCCATAATGCTTCAGCCTGGGCAGTGCTGGTGGAGTGGTCTCGGGGTGAAGGAAGAGAGCAGGGGAGTGAGAGTCCTGGTCTGGGTACTAGGGGCCTCCGTTGTAGCTTTTTTCTGTCCTAATGGCTCTGAGCAAGCTCCTTGCTGTCTGTGAGCCTCAGTTTCTCAGTGAGTGAGTGATGGGGTTAAACTAAAGCTGTGCTCACATGACAGGGCTGGGCTCCCCGGCATTGTCCTGAAGCAGACACGCCACGCTGGGGGCAGGTGAGGAATCCCCTTTGCTCCAGGTTTGTGTATTTTGTGCATGGGGTGCACATTACTCCACCCTCGTGAAGCCACCCCTCTCCCTCAGGAATAAGCCTGTTGCAGGCTGTGTCCTCTGACAGCTCAGCCACCAACTCGCACCCACTTAGGGGCCTCCTTGGTCTCCCACCTGTCAAAGGTAGGTAATAAACATGCGCACTCACATGGGGTGTGACAAAGATCTCAGAAACTGTAGCTGTTACTGTGCGACTTAGGCCTGACCTGTTCTTTCCCCAAGTGCCACAGGGTCTCTTTCTTGTTGAGGCCAGGGGCAAGGGTCGGTACCACCATGGTCCAGGGAGAGGAGGGGGTGGGAGGGTGAGACGGAACTCTCCCACCTGCGCATAGGCGCACCCCACATCTTGCACCTTCCTGCTTGCCCTGTGTGAGTATCCATTGGGTCCACGCAATAACAATGTGACATAGATGCTTTCATTATCTCCATTTTACAGATGTGAAAACGGAAGATTAGAGAGGTCAAGTGATTATCCCAAAGTCACACAGCTGGAAAATGGCAGAGCCAGGCTCAAACCCAGAGCCTATGGGCCCTTGGCCACTATGGCACACCTTTGTGCCACACAGCATGCACAAATGCCCAAGTATATGCATGCCACACATATGTACCCCAGCCAGAGACTCCCTTTCTGCCACACCACAACCAGTGCACATAGATGCACAGGCCTGCCCTGCCCTGACGCGTACACACCCACACACCACAGACACACTCGGACATGAATACATACCTGTATTAACAGACTTACAAAAATTCACATGTATGTGCCTGATAGCAGATGTCCACACAGAACACATACAAAACACAGGAGTGCAGCCTTAAATGTACAGGCTCTATCACATGCACACAAACACACCCACCCAGGAATGTGGGCACCGACACACACACCCTCATGTGCACAGACCCTCATGTGGCAGCATTCACCTGTGCACATGCACTGACAAACACGAGAAATAACCTCAAAAGAGCATTTGTATGCACGTGCACATAGGTGTGCCCATACAGACACGTCTTCCACAAATAAAACAGGGTGCACAGGCCATTCTGCATGTGTGCACAGGACAGGACATCCTGGTACAGTGAGGTGAGTGACCTCCCGTGCCGTGGGTGTGTCAGGTGGACACATGTCCTAAGTGACTATCAAAGTGTCATGGTGTGCAAGGCGCAAACCAATTAGTGGAGCCTTTGAAAGCATCAGCTCGTTAGAGGGAAGCAGAAGAGGCTGGAATTGGCATAAAACACGGAGCTATTTCACTGTCATGGGCGCAGGGGTATAGGCGCTGTGGAAAGGCCTTTGGGCAGAGCTCCCCCCTCCACTCTGCACTTGTTAGTGAAGAAGGACCCTCACGAGGGGCCTTGGCAGGCGGCTTTGATGCTCCTTGAAAGGGGGAGAGGGGGGGCAGTCTCCTGCCAGAGCTGGGCTGGCACTGAGTGAGCGGGGGCTGCGCCAACTGGTGATCAATTTCATGCACATCATAAACCTAAGTGCTTTCTGGAGAGTCGGGCAGATTGCACATAAAGTCCCCCTTCTGTCCCTAGCACACAAGTGGGCGGCTGAGGCAGAGGCTTGGCCTGGTAGACAGACCTCTGCCAGGCTGCAGGAGACCTGAAGAGACTGCTTCCCAGTGGGAGGCATCCTTGGAGACACAGGGCATTCTCTCAGGAAGGCTGGCGTTCCTGACATCTTACTGGAGATGCGGACAGAGCCGGAGCTCTGGGGTTTGCCGGACTCTAATGGCTGAGTGACTTTGGAAAGTCAGCTTTTTTCACCCTTGGTTTCTTCATCTGTAAAATGGGTTGAGATAGGAACTAGGTGAGTCACTGCCTGTGGCACGAAGTGTCACAGAGCTGAAGGACCTCCCCGAACACAAATGAGATTATGTTTGCATTTAAATGACTCAGGCTCTGAGTCCCCACCTGCTCACTGAGGGGCCCTTTCTGCCAGGCTCCGGGGGTAGAGTGTCACAGGGGCCCACAAACCTGTCTCATTATAGGAGCCCACCCATTCTTCCGTCCTGGTTCTGCCCAAGCTCCTGTTCGTGCACACCTGCCACCTTTGAACGTGTTGGGAAAACCCTCCTCACCCTTCCTCCCCTCGTGCAATACCAATACCAGGTCACAGGGGTGGCTTCTGACACTCTCCAAGTCCCCTGCCCTTTGGATCAGAGCAGTTCTGGGCTCTGCTTCAAGACCAAGGTGGCAGGGTGGGGGTCGGGGGACGAAAGGGGTAAAGGTGGAGGGAGCTGTGTTCCTGTTCAGCTCTGTGTCTTGTCATCTGGGCCCCAAAGAGCTGTGCTGGTATGTAGCGCCTCTCAAACTCATGAAGTCAGTTTCTTCAGCGCCTGTCCTCACCCTAACTCTGGAAGCTCAGATCCAGGCCAGGTGCTGTGCTGGGGTGGGGCCTTCCACTGCCCTCTCTCCTCCCAATGAACCCACATAGTAGAGGGGTGAAGAGCAATTCTGAAGCCAAACTGCCCAGATTTAAATCCTGGCTTTGCTACTTACAATCCACATGATGTTAGGTAGCTTATTTGCTTTATCTTTGCCTCGATTTCCTCATCTGTAAAATGGGATGATGACATCTACCTCATAGTGCATGTGCTGTGAGAATTAAATGAATTAATGTAAGGAAAGTACTTGGAGCAGTAGCTCGCACATAGCAGCGTGAGGTGAATGTTTCCTAATACTATTGTTATGATATTATAACCACCGTTCTTGTCTCCCCCGTGCTCTTTTCAGAGCCCCCTCCCAGTTCTTCTTCTAGCAACAAAACCAGTCTCCGTATTTATCAGTGGGCTCAAAGCAGAACTGGGAGCACGACAGTCCACAATTCCAGGGGGTGACTTCCACGTTCTAATCTTCGTCACCGCCCCCTCCACCCCGAATTGTTCAGTGTCCCACCTGTGCATCTGAACAAAGCTATCTCCTTTTCCCTTTAATACTTGGAGCTCTGTTGTCTCAGTCTGCTAGGGCTGCTGTAACGACATACCGTAGACCTGGTGGCTTAAACAACAAACACTCATTTCTCACAGATCTGGAGGCTGGGAAGTCCTACATCAAGGCGCCTTACAGAACTGGTTCCTAGTGAGAGCCCTTTCAGGCTTGCAGACCACCGCCTTCTCCCCGTTTCTTCCCACGCAAAACAGTGCTCTGGCCTCTTCCTCCTTCTGTAGGGATGCTAATCCCACCGTGGGGGCTCCACTCTTCCGATCTCATCTAAACCTAATTACCTCCCAAGGCCCCTACCTTGAACACCATCCCACTGGGGATTGTGGCTTCAACATAGGAATTCTGGCCTGACACAAACACTCAGTTTATAGCGCCCACCCAGCTAGGACATCTCACAGTCAGACACTTCTCCGTGGGCCTGGTATGCAGTAGGCACCTTGGGGACTCCATGTGGACCTTTTAATAATTAATCCTCACAACCACTCTGTGAGGAGCAGACAGTTCTCAAACTAGAGGTGGGGAAATAACACTCAGAGAGGGCTGTATTAGATAGGCTGGGACACGCTACGCTGTGCTAACAAGCACCCCTAAATCTCAATGGGTAAACACAACAAAAGTTTGTTGTTTGCTTATGCAAATCATGCTGGCACCTCTCCAGGCCTCACTCAGGGCTGCCGTCCTTGGTGGGTGACTCAGCTTTCCACGCTACTTTGATCTTCAGGATCCACCATCTCAAAAGAGGCTTTCTTGGTTGCTGCAGCAGCTGGAAGGATAGTACTAGCTCTTGTAGGCTTTGGCCAGGAAGTGACCCTTTCACCTCTGCCCACAGCTCATGGGCCAGGAGCACTCACACGGCCCACTTACTGGTAAGGAGCCTGGGAAGTGTAGGAATGCATGTGTGCGGGAGGAAGGGTGGAGGTGATGCAGCGTGTCCAGGCAGGAACCAGGCAAGAAGGGTCCCAGAGCTTAGGGTGAGAGGAGGTTCTGCCAGCTGGGGAGGAGAAAAGGGGCTTCCTTTTTCTGGAGGAGACTGGATCTAGGCTGGCTATGAAGAAGGGTAGCAAGATGGATTTGGACAGGCAAAGGAGAGAAGGAAGTGTTCTGCGTGGGGACACAGAATAAGTAAACACACCGGAGCTGGAAAAGCATACGATGCCCCCAAGGAGCAATGAGAACATCCTGGCTCAAGTGGGTCTGTCCAGGGAAGATGGGGAAGGTGAGGGTGGACTTCCAGGGCCTTAGAGAAGGAGATATTTTAGGGGCAGAACTGATGAACCTGCACACCCACAGGTGTGGCTGTGGTGGGCTCTGGTCTGACTCTTGGGTTTCTGGCTTGGGAAACTGGGAGAGGAGGTGCCAGTCATCAAGCTGGGGAATGCAAGAGGAGGAGCAGTGTGGGTCAAAGGGAAAGCTTGGTGTGGACCACGTTGCGTTTGAGATAGCCATGGAACATGCAGGGAGGGGCCAGGAGGCCATGACTAGCCTGGTCCCAAGCTCTGGAGAAGGAACTGGGGCTGGAGTGGAGGATCAGAAGTATAGGCGCACCGATGGTGACGGAAGCCTCAGGCGTGGATGACATCACCCAGGGGGTGTGTGAAAGGTGAATGGAGAAGGGGATCCAGGACAGAGCTCTGGAGGGCAGGCCTGGGAGGCAGGGGCACAGGTGGAGTCCAAGAAGTTGTACCAGTCAGAGGAGTGGGAGGCGTCGTGGGAGCACAAGGGAGCCGAGAAGAGAGGACAGGTCAGTTGTGCCTGACACTGCCCTGGCATGCAGATGAGGTGTGACCATGGGATTTAGTGACAAGAAGGTTGCTGGTGACTTTGGCAAGGATTGTTTCTAGGGTATGATGGGTACAGAAGCCAGCTTGGAGTGGACTAAGGAGCAGCTGTAGACAACTCTCCCAGAGGTTTCCCTGCAGGGCGAGGAGGGAGCTGGTCCTGGTGAAAGACATTGTGCTGTCAGGGAGAGTATTTCTTTACCTTTCATTTTCTTCATGTTGTTGCTGCTGTTTAAGGAAGGAACAGACTTGAACATGTTGATAGCTGACAGGAACCATTAGGGAGGGAGATTCAGGGGCTCCTGGGCAGTGGGGGACAGTGGGGGGAATCTGGGACTGGGAGTGGGGAGTCAGGATTTGCCTAGAAGGTCACCGCGCATAGGTGAGCCTAGGTGAGCCGCATAGGTGGGCCGCTGGTTGGGGCAGGGCTGTGAGGAAGCCAGGAAATTACAGTAGTGGAGGCTAGAGGGTCTCAGGGAGACTCAGGACGTTGTGGGGTGGGGTGAAGTGTAGTAACACACAGAAAAAGGGCAAGCCTGGGGAGCAAAGCGAGGAGGTTATAAAAAGTCAGAGAGGTTAGGGACACCCAAAGATAAGGGCAAATAAAGGACTCAGGAGGAGAGGAAGAGAGCGGTAGAGAGGGAGGGTGGAAGGCGGGGCTTAGGCTCAGGAGAGGACCCCTCCCAGGAGCACGTGGGCGGGGCTGGGGAGTGCCTGTGGAAAGAATGTGCACTTTCCCCGGAGAACCTGAGCCAGCCAGGAGCTCAGCCCCTCTCCCGAATCCAGCCCAGCCCAGGTGTCCACCTAACTGCAGCCACGCAGGTGCCCGGGCCTCTTACTTGCCGTGGCCTGGGGCCTGGGAGGGGAGTCTGCCGAGCTCTGCCTCCATTACAGGAGTACCAGACATGCCGCTCAGAGCTGCTGGTCCTGGGCAGAGCGGAGCCTGGTCTTCACCCGGGCAGTCAGGCCTCTGGCCCCCCCGGCAGGTATTGGCCCTGAGTGTGGACAGGACTCAAGAGAGAAGAAGGTTGCAGCCAAGTGCCTGTGCTCCACCCCTCATGGCCCCAGCCCCAGGCCCTCGTCACCTCTGGGGCCCAGGCCACCCTGACATTCACCTAATGGTCTTCCTGCTTTGATGAGTGGCTCCACAGAGGTGCTGCCACAGATCAAGTTAAATGTGAGCCAAGTAGGCAGGCGGATGATGAGAGAGGAAATACCACATTTACATAGCCTAGCACCAGGGCAGGGAGACCCAGACCCGGAGAGACAGAGATCAGGCACTCAGGGAGAGACGGGGGAGTCAGGGAGACAAAGACAGAGGTGAGGTGGGGGAGAGAGAAAGAAGCAGCACAGAGGGCGGGGGAAGCCGGGCAGGGCAGTGGGGAGGAGGGGAGATCAATACAGGTACAGGCTCTTGCCACCTCCAGGCAGGTAACTTCTGCCTCGCCAAGCCCAGCCAGCCGGCCTCAGAGATAGGTAAGAAGGTGGCCCGGAGCCCAGGATGCAGCTGAGCCTCCCTCCTACCCGACTCCCAGCTGAGTCTCCCAGCAGCTCCCCTCACCCACCCAGACCTCGCAGCTGGGATGCAGCTGCCTCCAGCATAGCCCTGGTGGGTGCGGCCGTGAGCTCCCCCTCAGTTCACTCGGGGACATTCCTGCTGCCCCAGCAAGGGTGTGTGTGTGTGTGTGTGTGTGTGTGTGTGTGTGTGAGAGAGAGAGAATGTGACAGTGAGAGCAGAGGTGTGAGCATGTGCTGCGCCTGCATGAATCTTCTCTGTGCAGGTGTTGGCTGTCACCAGGTACAGGCCCTCTGAGGACATTAGGGGGCTGGTCTTTCTTTCCTCTTGAGGTGGAGTCAGGCCTGAAGGTCTGGGTTGGCCTAGCAGCTCCCACCCACGGGCCCTGAATCCATGTGCAGGACGTGGTGCTGGTGTTCAAGTTAAGAGTAACGGTGCCAACAGCCCCTCCTGCCCCTGCTAGAGGCCTTGTCGTGGCCTCAGAGCAACTCCAGGAGAAAGCCACTTACATTCCGCCCAGTTCACAGGCAAGAAAACTGAGGTTCTGAGAGGGGAAGTGGATGAGTCAGAAAGGGCACAGCCCAGACAAGAACCCTGGACTGTCCCATTCAGCCCAGTCGGTCTTAATGTGCTTGGTCTTCTGTGCGTCTCTCTGGGCCCCTGACAAAGGCTGGGTCTGGTGAGCTCAGAGCACTCTGCACAGGCCTGTGCTTAGTGGGGTTGACAAGTGCTCCCTCATCCTTCCCTCAGCTTCCTAACCCGTTCCCCCTGAACCGCCCCGTCCTCCCCCTTCAGCCTCCCAGGCCTGGGCCGGACACCATGGAGAGTACTTGCCCCATTAACGGTGTTCACCGAGTACACGCCGCGTGCCAGACAGGAAGTGTGCCTTTCACATAGGTGTCGTGGCACCCTCGCTTCGACCCCAGGCAGCGGCACTGTCATCACTCACAGGTGATGTGTGTGGAAACAGAGGCTCCCACAGGGTAGGGAGATGAGTTTTTCAGAGTTAGTGTCTGCGTGGGTTCGGCCCCTTTTTCCTGAGTCCCTGTCCTCTGTCACTGACACAGACTTGCAGATGTCCAGGGAGGCAGAAGGGTGTGGAAGGAGAGGCTTCCATGCACGAGTACATATGTGTGAGCCCACACATCCACGAGGGTGTGCAGGACCCTCCCCTGTGCCAGTGTCTGTCAGGCACCACCTCACCTGCTCAGCTCCTTGTGATTTTACTTCCGGGATAGATTACGCCCCCATTTTGGAATGAGCAAACTGAGGCTCCAAATGGGAGGTGACAGCAAGTACCAGGTAAGGCTAGTTCCAGGACCCAGGTGTCCAGATTTCCAGCTCTTTCCAACACCGGAGACTCAGCCAGGTCTGCCACTCCCTTCCCTCCTTGGGAACTCCTACTTGGGGCTCTGCCTGCCCATGGAAGCTAGACCCAGGAAAGCGCCTGTTGGCTCCACTGAGAAGCCCTTCCCCCTCACCCATGGGGTCCAGGGCGGCTTTTACTTGGAAAATAATTAGAAATCTAATTCTTATTTCTCCCACTCCGCTAATTGTCTGTGGACAATTTGATTGTAACAGTCGTCACTGAAGCAGAAAAACCACCTTATTTCTGCCAGACATCCTCCCTGCAATTAACACCAGTAACTGCCTACCTCTCCTCTCACCTGCAGAGACCCAGGGCCCGGGGGGCCTCACCTTTCTGCTACCCAGCTTTGGCCTGGACGCAGCTGGGGAGCAGGCCTGGCCACAGGGTAGGGGATGGCGCCGGGGAAGGGGTCGGGGGATGGAGAAAGAAATGAATGAGAATATTTGAGCATTTGGGGAAAAGAAGGAGGGAGAGATGGAGGCCCAGGTCCAGGAAGAAACAGGAAGGCAGCAGGTGTGACACAGGTCAGAAATGAAGGAGAAGAAAAGGCAAAGGAGGGAAGAAAATTTCCAGGGGGGTTCAAGTTGAGGCAGCAGGAGCCAGGCCCCCCAGCCCAGACCGTCTCTCTGACAAGGCAGGGGACACGCCTCTGAGACAAAACCAGACAGCGTTTTTAGGAGCCAGCTGCTGATGGCTCCCCAGAGAGACCAGCCTCCAGTGGGATGTGGCTGATTAAGAAAGGAGGGAGGGGAGGAGGGCTGGGGCAGGAGTGGTGTGGGGGGTAGGAAAGGTGAAGGACCTGGGACCGGATAAGACTGTGGGGGGGGGGGGGACTGAGCACGAGGCAGCACACAGCCAGGGACTGACCTGTTGATCAAAGCTGGAAGGCTCCCACCTGCATCCGCCCTCCTCTCCCTGGAGGCGCAGACCTCGGCGGGCAGGTGCTCCCCGTTTCCACCCCTGTCTGTCTACACACCTTGTCTGCAGTCTTTATTCCCAGGCCTGTCCCCCACCCTGTCCCCCTTTCTCCCTTCCTGGGCAAGAGCCCTAATCACACGTGGGTTGGGCCCTCTCTCTCTCGGGGACAGGGTGAAGAGCTCATAGTGGTCCCCTTTGCACCTGTGCTGAAGTCCAGTGTGGGAGGCAGAAGGGAGAACTTACTAGCTGTGCAGGCACCAACCAGCTCTCAGATGCCTCTCTAGGGCGTCTGCCCCAGGGTGGGTGCCCTAGGTGGCTTTCTGGGTGCTCCATGTAGGGGCAGGGGTTGGTGAGCCCAGCCTCACCTCATGGGGAACCCTGAGCAGCCTCTTCTGCCATCACCCCAGGGCTCTGCCTCAGCCTCTTTTGCTTAGCCCAGTCCGGAAGGTGAATGCGGAGGGACTGAGAGGCAGGCAGCCACGTGGAGGGGCCTGGGGCCTGCACTGGGGTGGGAGAAAGAGAGAGGAAGGGGAGCTTCAGCCCAGAGCCTCCGCCTCCTCTTCCCTCCACTGGTTCTCAGCCCTCCCTACTTTCCCCTCCCAGGCTTGTCAGGGGAGGATGTGAGGGGGTGCGGTGGGGGGGCTCCTGTCAGTCTGGAGCTGGAGAGCTCCCCAAGCTTCATTAACATGCAAATTAGCAAGTTCTGACTGGCTGTGGCTGCGGCAGGCAGCCACCCCTCCCAGCCCTGTGAGTGAGTGAGAGAGAGAGAGAGAGAGAGAGAGTGTGTGTGTGTGTGTGTGTGTGCGCGTGTGGTCTACAGCAGGGAGCAGCTCTCAGTGCTCTGGACTTCACAGACAGCAGTGCCTGTGTTTCACACACCCGTGCACACACACCTACACAAAGACAAATACACACAATACACATACATGCAGATGCATACATACTCACACATGTATAAACATTTGCACACCAGACCAACAGGCACTCCTGGTCATAGCCAGCCAGCCACATATCTACAGCTTAGGGACGCCATGGAAATGCAGTCACAGACACACAACGTCACCCAGTGACCACACCCTAACCTGTCTCAAACTGGCATATCAAACCCCACCTTTCAAGCGTACAATATTTTACACCTTCACACACAGAGTTGCACATGGGAATTTATCCACAAAAACACTGTCCCCCACACAGCTACCCAGATACGCACACAGCCCCAGTCAATCACACAAAGTCACACCCAGGCACACAGCCCACTGAGAGCGCACACTGAGTCCTGTCGTGACCTCTCTGCGGGAACCCACTACGACGACCAGCCTGTGCCTCCTCGCCAGCCCTTAAGTTGAGCTTCTCGTACTGTTGGCCCCTCTGCTTGGACCCCTCACCCTGAACCTCCTTCACTCAGCCCATTTGTACTGTCTTCCAGCCATCACCTGGCTAGACAGCTTGCCCTGGCCTCCCTCTGTGAGGTTGAGCCCCTTCTATGGCCACATAGCTCCCCCTGGCTTCCCTAGAGAGTGGCCCTGATCAGCCAGCACTGAAATTGCCCGTTGATGTGTCTGCCTCAACCAGCAGGGAGCTCAAGGGGACAGGGTGGCGTCAGTCAGGCTGGTGCACTGCTGTGTCCCCAGTCTCGGCTCGTGTGTCCCCATCCATGCTGCTTCCACGATAGGGTGGAGCAGGAGGCAGCAGTGATAATAGCACAGATAACTAATACTTACATGGCCATATATGCAACGATCTTTTGAGAGAGTTTTTATTATCAACTCCATTGCCACAGACGAGGAAACTGAGGCACAGGAGTGTTAAGGAACTTGGCCAAGATCACCCAGCCGGTATGTGACAGAGAGAACTAGGTTCTGAGCTCTGGTTGTCCAGCTTTGGATGGCCCTGCATGTGCCCTTTCCCAGGACACCAGGCAGAAACTCAGAGGGATAGGGGGCAGTTACAGGGGGTGGGGCACTGGAGGAGGGGGAGGGGCAAAGCAGCAGAAGGAGTTCGCCAGTCCTGAGGAATAGAAGGGGGTTCTTGACCTCTGAGAGGAGGGTGTTGGCTCACTCACACCTGTATGGAGGCTCTGGGCCAGGGGATCCTAGGACATCAGGGCTGGGGAGATTACCCAGGACACCCCGTATTTTAGAGAGAGGGTGACTAAAGCCAGAGAGGCCCCAGGTCAAACTTGACTCCCCTTTTTTCAGTACCTGCTGCATGCTGAGCAATCATCTCTGAATGATCTACGGTACTTTAATCCTTCAGTGTGGTGGGTACTTATTAGCGCAATACATCTGCACGTGCCCAAGGCCAGTCTGGTGGATGCCTGTGGCCGTGTCTTTATGGAACCATTTTCCCCTTATGCTAACCCTACTTTTGGAGTGGAGCTGCCATGTTTTACAGATCCCCTGAGCAGCATTGATGGTTTCAGTGATGGACACATGATTCAAATGGGCCCATCAGAACCCCGACTTGAGAGTTTTGAACTTGGGGTTAAAGCGAGGCTCTGGAGTTTTCAGCAGCTCAGATCCCCTTCTGCAATGGGAGAAAGGAAGCTGGCCAGTGCACTGAAGGGAGGGGAGGGGAGGGAGCTAGCTGTAGCCCACTCGTAACAGCGCAGCCCTGGAGCTTCAACATGCCCTTGGCTTACTGGACAGTCTCCAGCTGGTTCCACCTAGCTCCACCTTGCCCAATCCGTCCTCCATTGTTTCGTCACCCCTCCACTTACCTAGGGCCCACCATCGCTCAGGAAGCTCACGACCATTGTCAGGGAGATTGAAGCCAGGCAGGAAGGGGATGTGCCCACTGGGTAACCCAGGAGGTGCAGAGGCAGGACTCAGGGCATAGTTAGCCTCATTGCTGATGGACGACCCTTGACACAGAGTGGTCCTCACCCTCACCCGGCCCAAGGCCAGGGCCCATGTCTGCTTGTTCGGATACACGGAAGGCACTCACTTCCATCTGTGAAATGAACAGAAGGATGGGTGAGCCGACTACGTCTCGGGCCCTGGAGGGCCATGAGGCACCCCCTCGGTTGCATTAGCAGGGACTCAAGACTGAAGCCCAGCTTCCTAGGCTCAAGGGGAAGACCCTGGGGAACAAGCAGAGACATTTGGTGAGAGCGGGTGGGAGGAGGAGTGGCCTGCTGATTAATCATTCAGAATGTCATCAGGCTCCATGTCAGCTGCTGAGCTGGGACTCAAACCCAGGACTCTTAACACCCCTGGACTTCTAGGCCCCGCAGTTGCCTTTCTGAATTCCTTAGAGAGAATTCTTAGCTATGACCATTTGCTTCTTCAGTTGGACTTGTCAGGGCTGCCTGAATGTGGCCCGATGCATCCTGCCCTGGCCCCTGAGCCCCGACCTTTCCCAGACCCAGTGTGGGCTCCAGGAAGGGTCCAGCCATGACCCAACCTCCCAGTCTGAAGGCCGCTGTTAGGCCTGTTGCTTATGTTCTGGGCTTTTTGAACCAAGAGAAGGCCTCATGTCTCTGGAGAGATTAAAAAAAAGGGCCAGACCTGCCCCATGGGCCAGAGTCCCTGAGTATCCTTTGAGATTGACCCCAAATTCTGCTGAGGTAGGACGGAGGTGTCTGTGTTCCTGGCTCTGGTTCCTCAGCTTGGCAGCTGCCAGTGGCATTTGGCACAGACCAGGCAGGAGCACAGCATCCAGCTGCGGGCTCCGGGGGTGAGCACTGTTGGCAAGCCAGGGCTGCCCTGCCCAGCCCTGGAAGCAAAGGGTTAACAGGCTGGGGAAGGAGGGAGCAGCAGTCATTTGGCTAAGGAGTCTTGTTAATTGATTCCCTCATTCCCATTTGTTCCTGCTAAAGAGAGACAGATGAGAGGGAGCCCGCCAGGCCTGTCTTGGCACCCGGCAGCTTGGCTGGGCACAGCTGTGCTCCTGGCTCTGGTGTCTCTATGGGGGGAGGGGCTGGTCACAGTGGAGGTGAGGAGGTGGGTCAGTCCCATCTCCAGCCCTGTGCCCTCTGCTCACCCTTGGTACAGGCGGAGACATCTCAGAGTGCTTTTGAGAGGGCAGGCCTTTTCTTTCACCCTGTGACACCTCTTTGATCTCTTGGCCTGCCCTGTCGCCACTCATGGTCTGGGAGCTCCCTCACCGGGAGCTGTCAGTGGGTGCCTGCCAATATGGGGCCCAGGCAAGGTTTCTGGCTGGAAGAAGGTCAGCTCTGGCCTGTCCAGTTGAGTTCTGTGGCTTTGTGAGGCAGGCTGAAGCCATGTCACAAAACTGGCATCCTTGCCATGGCCACAAGGTTCTAATCCGAATCCCCTGCCTCAACATTTTTATCAGCTCCTGCCTCGCCTTCAACTCAGCCAAGCTCTCTGATGCCTGTTAGATTGGGCCATTTGGAATCGTGGCTGACAGGGGCCCTGCCAGTTACCCCGGGAGCATGTCATAATGCAGTCGAGCATGGAGAACCCTGAGTTCAAATCCTGCCTCTCTCACTTACTAGTTGCATAATTTGGGCAAGGCATTTTTTAATCTCTCTGAGTCCCAATTTTATCATGTGTAAAGTGGCAGGAATAGTTGTACCTACCTGTGGCAGATGCAAAAGTGGCCACGATTCTCCACCCCTCTCTGAGCACGTGCTGTGGCAGGATCACTTTGCGGCTTCTCCCGTCCCCTTGAATCTAGGATGGCCTTGCGACTAACGCTGTCCAACAGAAGGTGGTGGAAGTGCCAGTGCCAGTTCTGAGCCTAAGCCTCCAGGGGCCCTGCAAGCTTTCATTTGTCCTCTTGGAACCCTGCCCAGCTGCTGTGTGAAAAAACCTGGGCTATCCTGCTGGATGAAGAGAGACACATGGCTCAGCCACCCCATCACCTAGATGACAGTGAGGCAACTCCCAGAAGTGGAGCCACTTAACCGAGTAGCAGCTGCCTGCAGCTGCATGCGTGAGCTCAGCCAAGACCAGAAGAACAGCCCGGCTGAATTTCCGAACCATAGCATCAGGGGCTTGATGAGTGGTGGTTGTTTTAAGTCATAAATGTTGGGGTGATTTATTACACAGCGAAAGCTAACTGATACACTGTCTCAAATCCTTACTAGGCGGGAAAATGAGATAAGTAAAGTACCTAGCGGAGTGTCTGGCACATAGAGGTGGTCAGAAAGTAGAGCTTCCGTCACTGTTGTCCATGGTGGGCACAGCCACCACAAATT
The DNA here is from genome assembly GCA_004024845.1 of Tonatia bakeri. NCBI lineage: Eukaryota > Metazoa > Chordata > Mammalia > Chiroptera > Phyllostomidae > Tonatia > Tonatia bakeri. Next base: position 60,895 of record PVIA01005498.1, read on the forward strand.
AAAGCTGAGACTGTTCTCTCATAGGCACCCAAAGGGACTCCCTTTGACCTACCCATCTCTGTAGTAGTAATGAAAATGGTAGGTGACATTACTGAGCACGCCTTCTGTGCCAGGCTCCGTAGCAGCTATTTTTCATACATTATCTCATCTAATCTTCACTTGACCTTGCGAGGGAGAGGCACTCTCATTAATGCATTATTTTATTTTTCACATTCACCATTTTAAATCCGAGCAAACTGAGGCTGGGAGATGCGAAATCTAATCTATCCAAGGTTGCACAACTTGTGAGTGGCTAGAGAGCTTCCGGCTCTTTGGAAGGCAATTGACAATCCCTGCTTTTGTCTGATCTGCCAGTTCCGCTCCCGGATCTCTGGCAACCCCAGTCTCTGGGGACATAAGGGTTTTTCTCAAACTTTTACCAGATTTTATAGTTGATCCCCACAACCACTCTAGAGCTTGCTTTTCCAGCCTCTGCCACACACAGACAAACCCTGCTGAAGCCTCGTCCTTTTGTCTGTTGGGTCAAGGTTTTCTGTCCTTTGCTCTCGGTAGATGACTTTGGGGGCTATAGGCCTTTCTCTGGCTGTCCCTCCTGGGTCTCCACATGACAATTACTCAGTTTTCCAACCTTTTGCAAATTTTCCCTCATTCTCATGGTTCCCTTCCATCTCTCTGATTGGGAATTGAGCTGACACTCAGACCACACAAGGGGCATTGGGAACATTATCTGCTCAGCACCTTTCCCTTCCCTGGGGCACCCTTCCCTAGCCTCCTACAGCCCTGTGACCGCAGTGTGAGCTGCTGCATTCTTATAGAGATTCTGCCTCTGGCCACAGTTTATCGGCCCAAGGGTGGGACATAATTTAAACCTAGACAACTAAGTTCTCCAAGTTTTTCAACTGGAAATGAAAGAGTCAGTCTTTCTTGGAAGTTATAGGGTATAAAAATGGAGAGGATGCTATTATGAATTTTTCATATTTTATTTTTTCTGTTTTAGACATACTTCATTGCTTTTGCATTTGAATACTTTTTAGAATAATAAATCTTTTTTTAATATATATGTGCTTTTGGAGTAGTCTTTTTCCTCTTCACAAACTTCATTATCATAGGGTGGTCAAGCCAACATTACGGAAGAGAAAAACATTAAAAATAAGGTTTGATCTCTCATTTTAAAAAAATCTGGAGGACTCAGGGTTTCCTGCTCAGGGGAGAAGCGAGTCTGCAGTCGGGCGGACGAGCTGCCTGCGGGGAGGAGCAGGGAGCAGAGCAGATCCAGCCGCACGTCAGGCCCAGCTGCTCGCGGGTCATTCCCGCGGGCTAACTCCTTGGACTCCACTGATGGGAGCTGTGTTTCTGTCACTTGCAAAGTAGAGTTCTGACCCACTGAGTCCCCTGCCACGCAGCTTCTCCCAACACTTCTTCCAGAGAGGCTGGGGCAGACCCGTGGGGACAGGGGAAGGAGAGGTGGCATGCCCTGAACCATGGTCTTTTCTCCCTCGCAGAGATAACTTCAGTGCCATGGACTGAAGTTTCATTTTCACGGGTGATTTACGAAGTAATTGCTTTTCCAGTCTTAGAAGCTGGCATCACCAATCATCCATATACTCAGACTCGAGACACGGGTGTGACCCTACCTCTTCCCCTTTTCCCATAGCAAGACCATGAACAAGTCCGGGCAATCCCATCTCCCCAAATTAACCCGAGTCTGAGCACTTCTCTCCATCTTTGTTGCTGCCCCTGGGGTTCACACCGTCCTCCTTTGCACTTGGGACCTCTGCAACTGGCTTCTCCCTGCGCTGGCCCCAGAAGCGGCAGCAAAAGCATCCTTAGAACATACTTAAAGCTCACATTTGGAACAAAGTCTCGGGTCACTGTTTGCCCTGCTCTAGCCACCGTGGTCTTCCTCCTGTACGTCAAGCACACTCCAGGATGCCCACCCTGCTGTCCCTGGGCCAGGCGGGGACTCTCACTCTCACCTGAGAGCCTGGCCTTTCTCGTCACTTAGGTCTCTGCCCAGAGGTCACCTTCCTGGCATGTCCATCCTGAGCATCCTTCCTAAACAAGCCCTTGCCCAGTCCTCTGCATCCTAGCCCCTGTTTGCATTCCTCACAGGATCCTCACAGCCAGAGGGATTTGTTCATCCAGGCCGTGCACTGTGTTGTGGGCCTTCCCCTCCATACAATGCAGGCTCAGTCTGGAGAGGAAATGGGTGGCCTCCTTCACTCCTGTGTCCCTAGGACCCAACATGGTACTTGTCTCATGGATGGGTTTGGTAAGTATTCATTAAGTGACTAAGAGAAATGTTGAATCCCCTTTGGGAGGCAGCATTGTCCCCATGCTACAGAACAGAAAGTTGAGGTTGGCACAAAGTCATTAAGTGACGGAAGGGGTACTGAAGCCCAAGCCCATGTGAGGACAGAGCCTTTGAGCCCTCCTACACAGCCAGCATTCGCCCAATCTGAATTTACAAAGCAAGCCCATGCTCATTATTTTATTTGATCTTTACCACCTAGTCCATTTCCCCAATTGCATACATCAGAAAATGGGGGCTTGGAGAGGACCCGTGACTGATCTTAGGGGACCTACCTTTGATAGGGACCTCTAGGCTCTCGCAGGTTTCTGGGGTCCCTAAACCTGTCACAGCCAGAGGGATTCAGCCTGAGCTCTCTGCCCACGGGGACACCACCTTCCTCCACAGGCCACTTGCCTGTATCTGTCACATCAAGTTCAAGTGATTCATGTGGCAACGGCTCCTGGTCTGCCTGTCGGCACATCAGCTAGTCCTGGTTACCATGACAACAGGATGCAAGGCACCAGGGCATCAGTGGGCTGTGGCTCTTGTAGGGGCAGTGCCATGGGCGGGGAGGGGGCTTGTTTCTTCCTCCTGTGGGAAGCTTGGCAAGGGCTGGAGCCTCCGGGGGCTGGGCGGCCCCTCCCTGCCTCTGTGCTTTGGCATTTCCTTCCTGCCATCTGTGCTGGGAGCTGGGGGGAGGGGCTAGAGTGCCATCCCTGGTGGGAGGGGTCCAGGAGCAGATGGGTGGGAGGAACAGCCCTTCCCATCTGGGCTATGCCCCCCACCCAGGTTCTAAAGACTCTCTTCCAGGAACCTCTTTTAAACCCCTCAGGCCATTGCTGCCAGCCTCACCACACTGCAGCCTATTCCTCATTGAAAAAATGAGAGGCTCAAGACCCAACTCAGCCAGAAAAATTGGTCCCAGGACTAGGAGCAGGACCCTGGTGTTCTGATATCAAAGGAGGGGTCCGGAGAGAACTAACCTGCTTTGCAGGTACTCGCTTACCTGGCTAAGACCTCATCTTAATCACCCTTCCCAGCTACTCTGTGGGTTCAGTGTTAGCATACCCATTTTACAGAGGGGAGACTGAGGTTCAGAAATGTGAGGCAACATGCTTAAATCAGCCACCTGGAAAGTGGGGGCACCCGGATTCAAGTCCAGGGACATTTGGTTCCCAGCCTTGCTCTTGCAGGAACCCCTGCTGCAGAGGGGAGGGCATCCCTTCCTGGTCTCGCCAGAGAGAGGATGGGTAGGGGCTGAGCTGGTGGGAGGAGCACCGGCCTGTGAGTCAGCACCTGGGTTTGGGGTCTGGCCCTGTAGCCAGCCTGCTCAGGGCTCTGTCCCTTTGTCCCAGCGTTGCAGGATGGCCGGATCACAGGTGCTGCTACTGTGCCCTACCATGGGGAGAGAACTGAGGCTGGAGCTGGGATGGAGACAGGGATGGGGAGGTGGCCAAAAGAGTCAGCACCAGCCGAAGGAGTGGGCCTTTCCCAACAGGACGCCCCAGTGGGACACAGCTCACCTGGAATGCTCTGAGAGTACTTGGTGCCCAGAAGCCCCACGTTCCAATCCAGATGTAGATCTCCTCAGGCCTTGCAAGGGTGGTGGCCCCCAGCTGTTTCTGTGACCCCGGGTACCCACTTCCATGCTTCATAAAGGGAGGTGAGAGGAGGAGAGTGGGGTGGGGTGGGCAGTGAAGACTCCTTCAGAGGGGCAGGGTGTGCTGCCTACTCACACCTTAACTGGGCGAGGGGGTGGCGCTTCAGGAGAAATCTCTGGAAAAGCAAACATGTGTGCCCTAGAATCTGGGTAAGCACCGTAGCCAAGGCCTGACCAGGGCTTGAAAAGACTCTAGAAGGAGTTGGCACCTTGGAACTGTCTGTGTTTGTGGGGGAGAGTCTGGCAAGGCCAGGTTCTTCTGAGGGTCAGAGGCCTCGTGGCAAGGCTCACCGCACAGAGGGTCGCTTTCCAGGGTGAGGTGACCTCTTGGACTCTGAGTGGGACATTCATGAGATGCTGGCTGCGGGCATCATTGCCTATGTCAGGGAAGCCCCAGGGTGGGGTCCCAGGGAGGGAGCCTCCACAGATGCACAAGAAATCCTCTGCACAGCAGACCTGGGGCCTCCAACCTCCTCAGAGGGCCAGGCCTCCTGTCCACATGACAGGTTTGGTGCCTGTGCCTCTTAGCCTGGTGCCTCTGAGCTAGGGAGGGAAAGGATGCATCTTTAGCTCAAATGAGAAATTGCAGTTCAATGCTAGATTATACTGGAAATTTTAAGTCATAAAAATGAGACTGCTAGCATGTGAGTATGTCCAGAAAAGTTTGGGGACATGTACCAGATGCGGCCCCGGAGCAGGGAAACACAGACCGAGCTCTGAAAAGGATCTCAGCAGAGCTGAGAGTCAAGCATTGTCTGCTTCAGGCCCCACACACCAGCCACTCCAGTGAACTGGTCCCCTTTGATTAGTGTCCCAAGGCGGGGGTGGTCTAACTCGGTTCCAGGCCTCTCCGCTTCCCTTCTCCCATCCCACCCTCCGTTCCACCCCTGGACTCAGCCCACACTGGGAGGAACCCCGGGGTGGCTGTCCCTCCCACTCACTGCACTGCCCCTGCAGGGAGGGCTCCCCCCCCCCATCCCCTCGGGAGACTCCTTCCTTTGCTGGCTCCGGGACTTCCCTTGCTCTCCTCCCCATGCTCAACTAGAGCCAATTTTAGCTTCTTGGAACTGAGTTCATCACTGGAGCTGGGACAGGGCTGAGTCTAGCATTCTCAAATGGACCAATGGGTCCACTGTTCCGAATCCCCTGCTACAGACCCGGACACTGGAGCTGGAGACAGCAAGAGAACTTGACCGAGACCAGTGAGCCCCAGCAAAGCCAGGCTAGAATCTAGACTACCAGCTCCCTAATTCTGGGCCCAGCCAAGCACCTGGGGCTCCTAGGGAGAGACAGTCGCCCGAGGCAAGTCCACATGCTACCCCTGCCTGGCCTGCAAAAGCGTATTCAGGGGGATCAGAGGGGATGGAGTGTTTAGAATGATCCTTTCCCAGAGGACCTCAGACCCAATTCAGATTGGCGAAGATGGCAACACTTGGCAGCCACTCCCCGCCTCATGCCCAGCCCTGAGACTCAGTGAACCACTGAGACCCTCCAGGAGCTGGCGGTCAGAGCAGCTTTTGCCAAGGGCATCTGCAGAGCCAGCAGTGGGAGTTGTAAAGTACAGGCCTGGTGTCAGACCTGAGTTCAAATCCTGTCTCTGCTCATTAGTAGTTGTGCAGCCTTGGACAGGTCACGTGACCTCTCCAAGCCTGGTCCTCTCATTTGTAAAAAGAGAAGAAGGCGGCGGCATTCAGTGTGAGGACAATGAGCTAATGCACCCAAAGCACGTATCCCGGTGTCTGGCCTGCCGGGCTGCTTCCTGTCCCCCACAGAGAGCTCAGAGAGCTCCGTTACCTCAGATTTTCCTTTTCAGCAGCATGATCAAGGCCCAGGGCGGTGGCTCCACTTACTCTCCCCCTGCTGGCCCTCCGTGGGGCCCCAGGGTCACCTCATCTATTTTTACACGCCTTTTCCTCCCTCAGTCCCACCATTTCTACCCTTTTTAATCCCCCTCCCCCACTTTCAGAAATGACATAATTAGAGGGATTTAACGTTCTGCTGCTGAAATCTTCATTTTCTTGGGTAATTTCCACTATTTCATCAAGGAATAATTAATTGCATTGTCTTTAATCAATTGTTTTACAAATCCAGCAGCGGGAGGAATTCTCCCACCATCGCTGCAGCTGCTCTCCCCTCCTGGGTGAGGTGCCAGCTCCATGCCGCCAGCGCCAGCAGAGAGCTTGGCTGCCAGAGCTGGGGTGGGGGTGACTGCAGGGGAGGGGCCAACAGTCTCCCCAGCCCCGCTCCCCGGCTCCGTCCTGTGGGAAGCAGAGCAACCCTGTGGGAGCACCCACCTGCCAAGGGCAGGCCCTGGGAGATGCTGTGCTCACCTGTGAGTTCAGGTGCCCCACAGCCCAGACAGGCGGAGAGGAGCGGGGACCATTCAGCAGATGTGGAAGCTGAGACTCAGAGAGGCTCCTGAGGACCAAGAGGTGGGGAGCGGCTCAGGTCTCTGGGGCTCCAGAACTCAGGGGCGGGGAGAGAAGGTCACAGCAGAGCAGGAGACATGGAGGAAGGGAGGAGAGGCTTCCCTGGCAGTGTTAGTCCGCGCTCCCTAGTGCTTACAGAAGGCGAAGGCTGGGCCCTGTGCTAAGCGCTTTCTCATCACAGTGACCCTGGGAGGGAGGCCCTCTTGTCACCCCCAATTTATAGAGAGGAAGCCGGGGCTCAGAGAGGCAGGGCTGTGAGGGACAGAAGCCAGGACTGCCTGCCAGGAGGCTCCAGCCGGTGGGCAGAGGCCGGGAGGGAAGATTGCCCCGGGGTTCGAGCCTCTGGAGGTGAGCAGGGCTCTGGCAGGGAGGGGCCCCCTAGCTGTCTGTCTCCCCTGGGAGCACCCCAGGGCGTGTTCCCGTGGCCTCAGGGGTGGGAGTGGCCTGAGCTAAACAGGTTCTGCCCGCTCCCTCTCAGGGCCCTTCACCGTCAAATGTGCAGTTAGAATTCCCACCTCACTGGAGACTGGGGATCAGAAGGGGACATGGAGAGGAAAGGGCCTTACTGAGTGAGAAGTGTCCCTCCCGACCCCCAGCAGGGATTCAGGGTTCACTGTGATACTGAATCTGGTGAGGCCTGCCTCAGGGGCCCGTCGCCCTCTGCCACATGTCCCTGGGGCAGCTGAGCGTATTCGGGGTGCTGCCGTGGGGGACTGTGGGGTTCAGTGGGAGCCAGAGGAGTAGGAGGGCCCTCTTGAGTGGTAGAGTGCTATCAGCTCCAACTCACTGCTGCCTCCTACCGGCCACCAGTTCAGGCCACAGGTCTCAGGGGAGGAGGGAGGCAGAGAGTGACAGAGGCTGAGGAAGAGGGGTGGAAAGAGAAGGAGGCAAGGAATCAGAGGGCAGAGGGGTTCAGAGGAACCTGGCAGACCCACCTACGCGGCACCCCTCACACTTTTGTGCACACGCATGCACACGTGTGTACATACAAGCCATGTACAGGGCACACATGATTGTTCACACGTGCATTCACGCACACAAAGCATAACAACATGCACGGCACACACAAGTACGTGTGTGCACACAAGCAGGTACACATATACCCACGAGCAATGCTCACAGCTTAGGCGTGCACACAGAGACACCTGTGTGGGCACATGTGCACACACATGCATACGGACACCCTTGACCCCAGCCCACGGGATGTTCCCTCTGGTCCTCTCTCCTTTCAGCTCCCTGGACCCATCCCCTGAGGCCTCGGAAGCGCTCTTGTGGCTGAGGGCCTGCTGCTCCAGGAAAGAGCCCAGAAGGCCCCTGACCAGGCAGACTCAGTGCCGAGGGCCCATGGCAGGACGGAGCGGGTGGAGGGAGCTGGCGTCTGTGGAGGGGCTGTTGCCGGGTGCCAGTGCGGTGCCGGCCGCTTTCATCTCATTGCACGTTTAAGTGAAAGGTCAAGGGGCTGGCAGGTTCATGGGGCCAGTATGGCAGAGGACTGGCCTTGATCTCAGGTGGGTGTTTGTCTCCAAAAAGCCATGGCCTGTCCTGAAAGGCACAGAGGCTGGAGTGGCCCTGGCACAGCTGCTGCTGCAGCCCCTTCATTCACACAGCCTCGGGCTGACTCTGAGAGGCCAGGGGCAATGAGAGCTTACACAGCAGGGAGCAGGCTGGGGCAAGGGGCTTTGGGCTGGGCACCGGGTGTATGGCCACAAGTCCTCGAGCCCCACAGTATCCCGACGATGCCAGGCCTCAGCAGCCACCCTGTGTGTCCTGTGTGCATGTGGATTTTAGATCTCTCCCCCAGGAGACAGACCGGGGCAGGCTGGGGAAGGGTCGCCTCTGGGTGGCGTGTTTGAAGCTCCCTGAGATGTGCCCTGCAGCCTTCTACGGGCCCGGCCAGCACTGCAGTCAGAGATTTATGGCTGAGGTGAATATCCAGCCTGAAGGCCGGGTAGATAAATCAAAGCTGGGAGGCCCAAGCTGAGCCTGGACGCAGTCTGGCCCTCCCATGCTGCCTTCAAGGCTTCCTCAGCTGCCCCGCCCATACCTCTGATGGACCCCTGGCCTTCCTCCTTCACTCTCCATCCCTGTGGAGAGTCTCTGGTTCTATATACACTGGGGCGCTGAAGGCTGCTGGCCCAGGTCCACGTGCTAGCTCCCACACACCTGGCTGTGGGGTCCTGGGCAAAGACACAGCTCTGTGCCCCCCACCTCTTCATCTGTAAATGGGATGATGGTGGGACCTGCACACGGGTCCTTGTTAGGGTTCAGCAGGTTTGCTAAGGTGCTTAGAACAGGACTTGGGAGGTGAGTTGCTTTTACCTGAGGCCCCAAGCAGCACTCAGGGACATGGGTGTGGCTTTGCCAGTGTCCCGAGTTTGTGTCTGAGTTTGTGGAGGAGCGGGTCAGGGCAGCCTCTTCCTCAGAGGGTGCTGTGAATCAGACTTGGGCCTACTTGGGGCAGACAAGGGCCACTGGGGAGGCAGGGCAGAGCTTAAAGCCAGCCTCCCACAGTTGTAGCCCCTGTAGGCTCAGGCACAGAGCTTAACACAGGGACAGAACTTAAAGCTAGACTCCCACCCCCTGCTCTGTGCCCCATTATGGTTCTTCTTCCTCTGGCTGCACTTATGAAGTGGACACTATTGCTATCCTGTTTAAGGACTGAGGCACTGAGACTCAGAGAAGGAGAGTGAGTCTCCCAAGTGCATGCAGCATGTAAAAGGCAGGCTGAAATTTGAACGTGTTTCTTTGCAACCTGAACCCAAGCCTGGGAGTTCAGTGTTTCTCCTGAGTGCCCAGGCCCAAGGCCTGGGACAGGAGCTGGTACCACCTGGTGAGTAGGGGGAGCTCACTGTGCATTAACCGCGTGCTCTCTGCACCGGGGCCCGTAGGAAGTTGGGCAGAAGCCTGCAGGGCTGGGTGGGGTGGGAACTGATAGGACCCTGGCCACAGGTAAGACCCAAGGTGAGTGCTAAGACCTGCCCTAGGAGAGGCTCAGGAGACAGCTGGGGCCCTGGGCCTCATCTCCTAGCAACATGGTCCCAGGGACCCTGACTGTCTGTCTGCCCAAGGTGCCCGAGGGAGCCTGGCTCAACCACTAACCCCAAGAGGGCGTGTCTGGCTCTCGAGCCCTGCTGGGGTGGGGGTGGGACAGAGGGGTGAGGACAAGAGTTCTAGCTGAGCACCCAGCAGGGGGAATGGGGGGCCCCCTTGCTCCAGCCCAGGGTGAGGCTGCTCGGGTGTCCTGGGAGAGAGGATGGGCTCTCCGCTTTCCTGTCCCCCAGTTCTCTCTCTTTGGGTCTGTCTCTTGCCACTTTCTGCCTCCCTCTCTGCCTCCATCTCTCTTTTCCTGTACCATTCTCTGCCTTTGGGAGCTTTCTTCTCTCTCTCTCCATATGTCTCTCTCTGCCTCTCCCTCCCCCCCTCCTCCCTTCCTCCCTCTCTCCTTACTGTCTCCACCCTCAATTCTGCCTCACTTCTCTGTCTCTCTCCTTTCCATGTCTCTGTCTCTCACTTTTTATTCCATGCACTTTCTCCTATGTCTCTTTCAAATGTCCCTCCCACATTTCTCTCTCTTGCGTGCCCCCCACCCACAGTTTCTTTCATAGCTCCTTGTACTCCCAGCACTGACTTTCTCCAGCCCCCCATCCTGGAGGTCTCCCCACTATCAGATGTGCTTCTTCCACTGTCTTCCCCACCCCCTTCCCCCCTCCCCAGTAAGGAGTGTGGGGGTGGGCACGAACGCTGCTTCCCAGCCTTGGTTGGAAGATCACACCGTGAATGTGAGTGAGATGTGCAGGGAGGTCAGTCTGAGCAGGGAATTCAGAGTTCAGCTCACGACCTGGAGGTGGCTTCTCCCTCTCTGGTGCCCCGCTCAATGAGTCTAATGGCCCTGGGGGGAAGGTCTAGGTGCCCTCCAGACTGCTACTGGTCACAGACTGTGATGGAAAAGAAGAGAATGTAAAGCCAGGGTGGTGTGGGGCATCTTCCGGAGAAGAAACTGCACAGGTGTTCGACCCTAAGCCCTCGCCCTTCCAGCTGGCAGGCCTCTGGCTGGCACATCCTCCTGTCAGGAGTGGTCTTTCCTCGCAGGATGAGTCTGGACGGTGGTGGCACACCTGGGCGGCTTTGACTGTGTCACAGCGCCCTCTGGTGGCAGCCTGTGGTCACTGCTCCCATACTTCACTCCCTCCAAGCATCATTGGCTTGGACTTCAGGGCCTCGCAGAGCTCTACTGAGCCCTTGGTATGTGCCAGGCATTCTTCCAACTGTTTCTATGCACCATCTCATTTTATTCTCACCCTGTGCTGCCGTTACCTCCACCTTGCAGATGAGAAAGTTCAGGCCCGGGCTTCAAGCCCAGGCAGTGTGACTTGACCACCACACTGGGAGTTCTGCCTCTAAATCACTGGCCGCAGATGCCCACAAAGCCTCCAGCAGCGGTGCCGCACTCTTTGGGTCTATCTGCCTAACAAATACTGATTTACACCTGCTGTGGGCGCTGCCCCACTGGAAACATCAGAACCTAAGGAGCCCACAGAATCCACCCAGCCTGACGGTGCTGTTTTACAGATGGTGAAACCGAGGCCCAGAGAGGGAGAGTGACAGTCCCAAAGTCACACACGTGAGTATGTGGGTGTGTTGGAAAGCTGAGCTTTCGTGCTCAGCCCAGAGTGGCATCTCTAGGTGTCCTTACTGGCTGAAACATTGCTGGGACAGGGAGAAGGGACAGTGCAGCCTTCCGGGTGAGTGAGGCCACCATGGATAGGGGCGGGCGCCACTGCAGAGCAAGTGTCAGGTCCTGGTGTCCTGTGCATTTGCAATTCCAGAATTCCAGGAGGCAACAGCTAGAGCGAAAGCACTGGGAGGGGGGACTGTCAAAAAAGAGGCATCTGAATGTGGGCAGAGGCCCATGTCAGGGTGTCCTGCAGGCCTTTCGGAGGCGGGGGGCGGAGGGGAGGGTGCTAACATTTGGAGGAAGTCCCGAATGCCGAACCAAGGAACCTGGGCTTTGTCATGGCAACTCCTGGAGTCAGGGGTGCAACCTCCAGCCACCTTGTTACCCCCCACAATGTCCCAAGCACCTTCTCTGTGCCAGGAACCCCCAAGAAACAGGACAGCCCAGCTGCCACCCTCAGGGAGGGGCACAAAAGATTACCGTCAAAAGAGGCCTCACGCGCTCACCTGTGCTGACTGAGGGTGGGCACAGGGGTTAGGGGTCTTGCCTGGGGGGTCATTCTCCGGGATGTGAGAAGTGCTCTAGATAGAGCTTCACAGGGTGGTAGTTACTGGACCACCCACAGGGAGAAGTGCGTCAAGCTGCTCACTAAAATCAGGGCACTTTCTGCCAGTTTTGGGAGAAGGAAACACAAAGCCGGCCCCTTGCCTGCGTGGGCAAGAAGGTTGGAAGGGCCGGGGGCTGCGGCCTCTCTTGGATGGAGAGGAGCTGGGGACTAGCTGCTGGAACCAGCTCTGGCAGGGGGTCTGGGGAGACCCAGGCATGAAGCTTCGTGGACCTGGGGAGACTTGGGCATCCCTGAGCAGCCTGTCTCTGCAACCCTGCCCACCCAGAGATCAGAGGCCACAGGGGCCCCCTGGGGGCCTGGATCTAGAGCTCCTATTAGATGTACCGATGCCCAGGTTCCCCATTTCCTGACCTGGGGTGGAAGGGAGCCCCCACACTCTGTTTTCACAGGTTTCCCAGGGGCCCCTGACTTTGTTGGGCCTCAGACCAGTAGGAAATCAGAGTCAGAGGTTCTTCCCAACCCTTGGTTTCTGTGATTCCAGAATCTGTGATTCTCTGGGTTGGAAGTCTTTCCAACTGTGGCGTACCCCTCCTGGGCTTGGAGAGGCTGAGTCCCAGAGTGGACAGTCACTTGCCCTGGCCTCAGCCCGCTCACAGCTAGAGCTGCAACTGGAACATCTGGGCTGCTGGGCCGGGTTCCCAGCCCTGAGAGGCTCACGAGGCTCACTGGGTCACATCGTAGAACTGCCAGCCGTCAGGGTCTTGGTGAGAACTCGGTGGGGCTGGGTGGTGGTGGGTGGACCCCACCCACTGTGCAGGTGCCCCAGGTCTCTGGGGGGAGGTAGGAGGCCACGTGGGACTATTACCTGCTAGGGCTCATGCGCACCTCCTGTCACCCCAGGCCAGAATGGAGCCCCTGGGAGGCACTTTCTAGCCACCCAGGGTGGGGGCAGAATCCTGGCTCTGGCCCTGGTGGTGGGAAGCTGTGCTGTCACCCCTGCCCACGGGGCCTCATTAGGATGCAAGTGGTGCAGGCTGAGCAGTCAAGGTCACTGGTAATTGGAGAACAGAGAGAGAGGGTGTGGGCACTTGCTGACAGTCCAGGCACCTCCCACACTGACCCCTGCTGGCCCTGGCTCTCTGCTGAAGGCAGTTGCTATGCCTGGCCTCACCTCTGTGCCCTCTGGCGCCCTCTCTTCCCTTTCCTCTCTGGCCTTTCATCCTCCAACCCTCCAGATTCCTCCCCGTGCCCTGGGGGTTCTGCCCTGGCCGCCTCCCCTTCCGTCCTGACCCCTTGGAAGACAAGCAGATCTGAGCCCCAGCTCTCCTATTCCTCTCACACCCTTCCTGCTGCCCCATTGCTCCTGAGCTCTGTGACCTTGGACAAGTTGCTAAACCTCTCTGAGTCTCAGTTTACTAATCTGCAAAACTGGGTAATAGATTCTAGCTCATGAATAGATATGAGGACCTTTAAACTGTTTATTCTGTGCCAGGCACTGTGCCTGCATTTTACACAGGTTTTCTTACTTAACTACCAGAGGCAGCTACCACCACCATCCCTATTTAATAGATAAGGAAACTGGGGCTCAGAGATGAGGTACTGGCTTGTTTCTTGCTGCTCAGCCGTAGGTTGGACCTGCGCTTTAGGGCCCCAACATCTGGGTTCTTTGCCAAGCAGTAGGGCATCGGGGGCACAGGGCAGGGGTGTGACCTCACCCAGCAAGGAGGTGGCTGAGGCTGGGGCCTGGGTCTCCTGCACAGACAGAAGTTAAGCTCCTGGGCTGGGAGTCAGGCCTCAGGCTCCTCCTCTGCTCAGCGGGAAAGTGCTGGATGTCCCAAGGGTGGGGGTGATTAGTAAAAGCAACAGAGCCTGGGCCTGCATCCAGCCTCCCACAGGCTCTGCTGCCTAAAGCCAGAGAAACTCTTGGCTTACGTCAGTGAAGGTGGAGAATGACTCTGCCCTATGGAGACACGCACAGCAAATCTTGGTTGCATGCACCCCCAAATTGGGGAGATGTTCCTGTACCCACTTTTGCAACCCCCAAGATTCATGCGCAAGGATGAACCGGGCTGCACACGTCGTTTTACGCCTCCACCCTGCACTTGCCTCTCCTGAGTGATGCGGACTCACTCTTCTACTGGTGAGGCAACCGCAGCTCAGAGTGGGGCCCGGGCTTGCCCCAAATCACACAGCTCAGGGTGGCCGAGGTCCTGTCCCTCCTCTCCCCGCACCTGCCGGGCAGACCGGCTCTCCCCGTCAGCATCAGCGGGCCCCTTTATTAGCATTCCAGAGCGCACCCACCCAAGTTGCCATGAGGTGCTTGGGAAGATTCACATCTGTAGGTCCTAATTCACCCTAATTGACCCTGCAGGGAATCTTCCAAACTCCTGGGTTTTTACAGCTTCTTGGAGTTTTATTTTGGCTTTTGAAAAATAGTGCATTTATGCCAAACATGCCGGGTTAGAAATCGATGCTGTTCTGATTGAGTAAGTGCAGGAGAGCCAGCGTGCTGAGTGAGCGGCAGGGCCGCTGCACCCTGAGGGTGGCCCGGTGGCTGACCTGCATGCTCCCCATCCACCCATCTCAGCGACGCAGCAGCCCAGCTGCCCAGAGGCCAGGGCGGCATGGCAACCCAGCTGCCCAGAGGCCCCGGCAGCAGGAGAATCCGGCTTTGGTCGGCCACTCGCTGTGTGCCCAGCTCTGTGCTGAGCACTTTGCAGACAGTGAGTGAAGTTGTGCAAGGTCTGGCCACTGCTGTCTGATCCCAAGGCCAGCTCAGCCTGGGATAAGCAGCTCAGGGCAGGGCCGACGTGCTTGTCCCACTGTGGCAAGTGTGAGGTCCTTGTGGGACATCTGTGGGGAGCACTAGGCTCAGAGGCTTCTCTGCCATTCCACCCCGAGCAACTCAGTTAACCTCTGCCTCGGTGCCCCACGCGCAAAGTGGGGACAGAATGCGTACCCACTTGCACAGGTGGTCATGTCAGGGTTAAATGATTACATGTGTGGGGTCCACCACTCAGGAGGCACCAGGACACTTGGGCCTGGAGCCCGGTGACGGTGAGTTTGGGGGCAGCAGTAGGGAGGAATTGCGGCCCTGGCAATCAGGGCTGAGAGAGGACTCCGTCTTTTGCAGAAGTGGACAGTGGGGTGTGGGGTCACAGAGCTGAGAAGGGTTCAGGGAAGAGGGATGCCCACTGCGAGGTTGGGGCAAGAACCAGAGCACGCTCAGTGAGTGGATGTAGCAATGATGTCAGGAGTGACCCTGCAAGAAGAGTTTGGGTGGACATGGGGTGGACCCCAGTGGGACACAGAGGCAGAGATTGGGCATGCAGGTGAGGCTTGAAGAAATGCCACCAGGAAGGGGAGAAGGAAGATGGGGCCCTGTTGGAGTCCTGAGTGGGGCTGAAGGAAAGGATTTAAAGTCTTCCACAAGAGGTGGGTGTTTGCTGATGGAGGAGAAGCAGAGAGTGGAGAAGGGGAGCAGGAGAGGGTGGAGCAGGTGCTCAGGGACACGGGCTGCTTAGAGGAGGCTGCTGGTTTGTCCCAAGCTGGGCCCTTAGAGAATGGGGTGGGAGACTTTTGAGGGCCAGGGTGGGTTCCCAAGGCTGTGGGTGCAAAAAGGCCCACTGGGGTCCAGGCTGGATGGGGAGGGAACCCAGGAGGAAAACAGTAGGTGAGATGAGGTCAGAGATGGGCTCAGGGAAGGGAAGCCAGCCCCAGGCGGGAGGGTGGGCAGAGTGTGGTGGGCAGAGAGGCCAGCTCTGGGTGGGGGGAAACAGAGGGCTGAGGACAAGGTCCAGTGTGGGGGTGGCTGGGAGAGTGCAGAGGAGGACAGGACTGTTGGTGACGAGAGCCCCAGAAGTGAGAGGCAGGGGTTGGCTGGGCTGGGCCATCGGGGGTGCTGGGAAGGTCTAGGGTGAAGGCAGGACTGCAGTGCAGGGGGGTCTGAGTTTTATCATGGGGGAGACAGCTGATGGTGCAGTGAGCGAGCCTCAGCAGAAGAGAATGCAGATCTAAAGGTCTTTAGACCATGTAGGAGCGTGCAGGCACAGCTGCTGGGGGAGCTTCCTGCCCAGCTCCCAGCACCCCTCAAACCCCACTCTCAGGGCTGCAAGTGGAGAGAGGTGGCTGCTTGGCCCCAGAGCTCCACCAGTTGCCCCGAGGAGGCCGAGATTGTTGGGGAGCACCTGGGCTGGCTTCTCACTGCCCCCATAGAAACAGAGGCTCTCATCCGGTGGCAGGTCACCAAGGTGCCCTGAGGCACGGGTGCAGGTGGGGGGCTAGGACCCAGGCTGGCAACTCAGAAGGCAGCAGGCCTGGCCCCTGCTAGTGCCCTCACCCCTTCCAGCCTCAGGCAGTGCTCAGGCTCAGGGTTCTGGGCTCCAGAGACAGCGGCGGAAGTCTCTGAGCTCCAAGTGTAAGAGTGTGGTGCCTCAGCCAAGTCCACTTCTTGCCCCGCCCCCGCCCTTCTGAGGCAGCCAGGGCCCCATCTGGAGAGAAGGGGCTGGAGAGCTGGTGGAGAGCCTGGCTCCGTGGCCAGCTGTGACCTCATCATGATCCCATGCTGAGCCCTTCATGACCCCACCATGCTTGTGATGGCTGGGTGCCGGCAGCTGTTGGGGGAACCAGCCTGGATGTGGTCAGGATGGGTGCCCACCCCCATCCACATAGGGCCAGTCTCTACCAGCTCAGGAGCTCCCCCGGGGGTAGAGTGGGGTTGGGAGAGCAGCCCAGTCCGGGTCCTTGTAGCACCCATCCTGGATCCTTCCAACCCTCTTCTCTGCAGAGCGCACTGCGTGAGTGTCCTCCTGCTCAGGATGAGGTCCTGCCCCCGGCGTGGCTCCTGGAACCTTTGCTATGCGGGTTCCCCTGCCTGGGAGGCCAACCCCTCCTTCCTTCTCCTCTACCTTTTCCTTGAAGACTCAGCCCAGGAGTTACCGCCCCTCAGAACACCCCGACCCCCCGACTGGTTGGAGGAACCCTCCTGGGCACAGCCACCCCCTGCTCCGCGTGACTCCCACGCACCTTTTCTGTCTCCCCCGCGAGAGAACTGCCAGGGCAGCTCCGCCCCCACTGCGCAGGCGGGGAAACGCTGCTGGTGAACGTGGGAAGGAGGTGGCCAGAAGCCCCCCAGACACGTGGCTCGGTGAGGGGAACGTGGCTTCCGGGGTCAAAGTACCGGAACTACGAGGTGAGCTCCAGCAAGTTCCTCACCTCTCTCGTGCCTCTCCTCACCTGTGAGTCGGTGAGGGGGGCGGGGGGTGCTGGTGCCTCACAGGTATGTGACGTGCTCACAGCAGGGCCTTCCTCTTATTACTAATTGGTGCTGCCCAGAGAAGGCTCTGGTCTCTAGGCCGACGGGGTCCTGGAGGCGTCAGGTCCCTGCTCTGAGGGCTTGAGTGCTGGCAACCCCCACAGAGTGGGTCCAACTCTTTCCCCAAAGTTCTGCCGGCTGCCAGAGCCCACTCCGTGCCTGCTGCTGGGTGACCCAGGCAAATCACTGAATCACTCTGAGCTACTCTCCTCATCTGCAAAACACCTAATACTATCTCATTCAATTAATTTATTCATGTGCTCATGCAGGTTAGGTGGTGTTGCCATCAGGTGAAAAGAGCTTGAGCCAGATTCAGCTCCAGCTCCAGCTGAGCAGTCCACCCTGAGGGCCCGAGGCCAGTGCCTCACCTGGAGGTCTCATCGTCTTGGCGCCCTGCGGGGCGAAGCTCTGGCGCCCTCTTGTGGCCACATCCCTCCACATACCACCCCTTGCGGAGACCGGAATCCCCAAGGCTGGGTGGTCAGCCTGGATTATGCAGAACAGACACTCGAGGCCCTGAAAGCACTGCAGCTTGCTTTAGGCCACATTGAGTTGAGGGTTGCCCTGGGCTCCAGCCTGGTGTCCTCACTTTGGTGGGCAGGACGATGGGAGGTGGAGGATGGGCCCTGCCCTCCCAGGCCACCCTCCTAGAAGCTGCCTCTTCCTGGCAGGGCGCCCCAGGGCAGCTGGGCCCAGTGTGCCTGCTCACTCCTGGGCTGGCTTAAGGGGGTGTTTGGCGGCACTGCCAGGCCCCGGCACTCGCCAGCTGGCAGCCTGCACCCCCCACTGTAGGCCACCCTGCCCGGTGGGCCTCCATGGCCCCCCAGGCATCCCCCTGCAGGCTGGAGTGCCTCAGGTCTTAGGCTCGGGCGCTCTGTGATGCTGGAGGAGGCACACCACGCCGGAGCCTCAGAGGGCGGGTCCTGACCCCGTGCGGACAGGACTCAGAAGGAACTCCTAAGGGAAGGTGGACCAGCCTCGGGGCTCCTTTCTGACTCTTAACCCTTCTGGGCCACGGGTGGCAAAGAGTGACCACGTGTGTGCATGTATACACATGTGTGTGCATGTGTGAGTTTGTTTGTGCTTTTCCATGTGACCATGTCCATCTACAGGAATCCTTCCTTCCTCCCTCCCTCTCTCCCTCCAACATAATTCTCATGTGTCCTGGGCTCATAGGTAGAGACCGGCCACAGGACAGACAGCTGTGGGCAGGGCGCTAGGGAGGTTGTTAGAGGAAGGATGGCTGCAGGGTCAGGCAGGCCTGGGGCTTGGGGCATCTCCCACACTGAGAGGCAGGGGGTGTGGGGGATTAGCCAGTGCCACGTGGTCTGGCCACTTGGAGTCTGGCCCCTTGCGAGAGCCCCACCCCTGTCCTCATTAGTCCTTCACGGTGGAGGCCCTTAGCGACCTCCTTTCCCAGGTGAGGAAAGAGCTCAGAGAGACAGCATGACTCATCCAGGATCACGCAGTCACCAAATAGCCCACCCAGGTTCCAGACCCAGATCTGGCTGACTCAAAGCCGATGTTTTAAACTGCTCTGCTCCTTGGGTCTCAGGGAGATGAGCAGGCAAGTCCCAGTGGCCTCGAAGGCCAGGTTATGGCCATATTTGAGTGCTGGAAAGACCTCCTTGACAGCTGACAGTGTGTGTGTGTGTGTGTGTGTGTGTGTGTGTGTGTGTGTGTGTGTTGGTAGGAGGGGTGTGTGGAGCCAGGGAACTGGCAGCCATCCAGCAGGGCAATGATGGTGGCCTGGATTCAGGGGGGTTGGCAAGTGGAGAGAGTTTGGGAGGCAGCTTGGGCAGGCCTGGGTGGTAGGTTGCGTGTGGGGGTTGAGCAGGAGGGAGGCAGCAAATGTCTGGCTTGGGACCCTGGGTGGCTGACGGGGCCATTCTCTGAGGTAGGAGAAGCAGACGGGGAGGCAGTGAGCTCAGCCTTGGACTTGACATGTGGGGCAGAGCTCCTGCTTGCTGGGTGCCTCATGTCCTTCTGAGCTGATTCATGCACACCCCGCTCCTCCCCCAGCGTGCCTGGACTGAGGGATGGAAGTCAGGAGGGACCTGGAGGGCAATGGCTGCATCGTGCCTCGGCCTGAACCCCACCCTGATCACCACAGCCCCTGAGCACCTCCAGGTCTGTGTCTCCAGTGTCCTTCGGGGCTGTGGGGAGATGGGGGTCTTGGACACCATCCTATCAGAGACTTGGCTCTGGCCAAGCTCCCTGAGGGGCAAGGGCACCCAGCCATGGGCATGGAGTGCCGAGCCTCCTGGAGTGGGTAGATGCTCCTTCTAGACCTGTGCCACCTGCTCTCCACTTCTGTGCCTTAAAGTTCCTCCTGACATCAACCTGGGGTCCCTCTGGCTGCACAGTAAGTTGCTGACACCTCAATTTCTCTCCCTGGGAGACCCCCATCAGTTTTTTAGAGGTCCGAGCTCTCTCTGCCTCCTGCAGGCCACAGCCCGCTTTCTGAGTGACCCACTCTTAGCACTGCAGAGAGGGTCCTGTCTGAGTTGCTGGGCCATCCTGCCCACTCTGAGCCTCATCTGCCCAGTGGGTTTGATAGCCTTGACCTGGCAGACCCATGGCAGGCAGGCCCCTATGACCAGGAAGAGGCACGTTCCTGGGGGCGGGAGCTCTTGTCCTCTTATCAGGGTCCCTCCCTGCAATATGGGGACCCCTCCTTCGAGCCCACCCTGGCTGGCTGCCAGCAGCTCTTCTGGGCTAGTAAATGACTTTGGCACAGCCATGGGTGGTGGATTAACAAGCACTGGCTGAGGGCTACGATCAGTGCCCATCCTCAGCCCCCTTCCCAGAAGCCAGCAGCTCCAGAAACACCAGTGAGCCCAGGCCTCCCTTGCAGGGCTCAGCTGCGAGTACCAGGCAGGGGCTGCACTGGACACTGGACACACTGGATGGGGTGCCTGTTTTGCCTTGCGAGGCCTTCCCTCCTGTCTCAGTTCCTAGAGCCCACACCACAGCTCCCCTGGGCAGGAAGGGGTGAAGGGTGACCCTACGTATGGGGTCAAAGCTGAGACTGCACAGCAGGGATCCTAGGCCCCTTCTGTGTCACCGCAGCTGTCTGCTCTGGGGGATGGCCGGGTTGGTTTTCCAGCATTCCTGGGAGTCTAGGGCAGCAATAAAGGTGCCGAGCCTTCGCCTGCCACGGCCAGTTCCCCTCCAAGAGGGCCGAGTGCCTGGCAGTCTTGGTCCTGTTAACAAGGAACCTGGCCGATTGTCAGACTCACATGACAACGGGAGGGGCACGCAGCCCCCACAACCTGGTCCCCAGCAGACGTCTTGGTTGGGGCCCCTGTGTGCCCCACACGGCTTTGCAGATGGGGATCGAGGGCCAGCACCTGCTTGGAAGAACGGCTTTTGTCATTTCTCTGGACCTCAGGGTTCTCTTCTGTAAAATGGGACTGATGACGATACCCACTTCGGGAGGTTGTTGTGGGGTTTCTTTCTCTCTCTCTCTTTTTTTTTTGCGTGTGTGTGTAATCATCTTTATCAGCAAGTCCAGAAATACTCTTGGTGTGACATGCTGACACATATTTATATATACATTTCTCCAGGTATTTTAGATGGCAGAACATTATTATTTGGCATTTCCCGAGTCCCCAGATATATTTTATTTTACTTTTATTAAAAATGTTTCTTGAATTTGCTGGGGTGACATTGGCTAACACAATCATGCAGGTTTCAGGCGCACATTTCTACGACACGTCATCGGTGCGCTGTGCTGTGTGTTCGCGGCCCCAGGTCAGGTCTCGGCCTGTCACCGTTCAGCCACCCGCACCCTCTTCTACCTCCTGCCCCCTCCCTTGGTGATTGCCACACTGCTGTCTGTGTCTGTGAGGGTTTTTCCTTTCCTTAATCCCTTCACCTTTTTCCACCCAGCCTCCCACCCCTTCCCCTCTGACAGCTGTCAGTCTGTCCTCTGTATCTATTCATCTGTTTCAGCTTTGTTTGTTAGTTTATTTTCCTCATTAGGTTCCACATACAAATGAAATCATATGGGGCTTGTCTTTCTCTGACTGGCTTCTTTCATCAAATACAGTAGCTGCCAGGCCAGGAGGAGGTGCCTATGAATAGCCTAGCAGACTGGTTCCTGGTGTTTCCCGCCTTCTGGCTCACCTGCCTGCTTGGATCTTTCCTGGGGTGGGGGAGCTCGGCGGACCCTGTTGATACGGTGAGGGAGGGGCCCTGCCAAGGCTGGTGCTCTAAGCAAGTCTGGCTCCTTGTGCTGGAGGCTGGGCGGGGTGGGGTAGGGGTGCTCTGACGCCAGAGCTCCTAGAGCCCAGTCTCTAGCTTTGGGCGGGGCTGCCCAGGCATGATGGGGCGGGGAGCTCAGGGGGTGGGCTCCTCAGGGCTCCAGGAAGACAAGTCTCCACTCCCATGCACAGGCACCACTCTCGTCTGCACGGCGGTCCTCTGGCAGTGCCCTCCTCCACAGGCCCACCCCGACCTTCACTGCCTGCCTCCTGGAGGCCACAGCTCATGGCTATCACAGCCCCCAGCACCCTTGAACAGTCCCAAGTGCATGTGGCTTTACAGTTGTGCACACACACCACTCACACTCACACATGCCCACAGCCACCCACACAACCACACGGGTGCCTGCTCTGCACACACACACACTTTCCTCCAGGAGAGCGCTTGCGCATGCGCAGAAACACCCAGGACCCCGAGCCTGCTCGTCCCTGGGCAGCAGGGAGCTGGGAGGGGCGTGTTGGGCAGGGATGTGCCCAGCTGCTCAGCGGAGCTCTCTCATCCCAGGCAGTGCCTTCGCCCGGTGGGCACTGGCAGACAGCTGGGGTCCCCCCTCCTCCTAGACCCCCAGGCACCCATGGCTTGCACTCCTGACCCTCGCAGACCAGACCAGCCCTCACCCTGGTCCCACCAGGCAGTGAGGGCCCAGCACCAGAAATGTGCCCCGCGGATCCAGACACACTGAGGGAAGGCTTGGGGGAGGGGCCCTGTGGCCTTAGGCAAGTGACCACCGCCCCGAATGTCTTTTCTTTGTCAACCATGAGCAGTAATTGCACCGCACCCCGGGAAAACATGGGAGAGTGCTGCAGGTAAAGCACACCCAGGAGCTCACTGGGTGTGGGTGGACCTCCGCCTTCTCTCACGGTGAGGAAGCTCCTGCCCAGAGAGGTGAGGGCGCCCTGCTTGCACCTGGGACAAGGTACCTTAGGTGCATAGTAGGTGCACAACACACATCCTTTTTCTCTCAGGAGCAGACCTGGGACTCAAACCTGGAACTTCTGATCTCTGCCCAGTGCCCCTGGCCCTGCTCTGAGCTGCATTTAGGAAGCTCCTACTGTATATGGGATGCAACCCCTGAGATGGTGGGGTAGACAGATACCAGCCTCCACCTGCCTTTGTTTCTCTAGCCCCCCAGCCTCCCCTGTGTGTCCTCTACCCCCACATGTACACACACATGCACATGTACATGTATACCTCCCTCAACGCCCCAGGAAACAATTCCCCAAACTCTTCAGAGACAGCCTCTCACCTGCCATAAGTCAGTGCCCCATTGCACAGAGAGGGCAACTGAGACACAGGTGCAGCGACTCACCCAAGGGCGCTTATCCACACAGACCTATGCCTTCCCTCCCCTGGACGCCCCCACCCATCACCTTGCACACCCAAGGACTGGGGCCATTGCATAAAGCCCCCACCCAGGGCCATGTGCTGGGCTGACACATGCAGGTTTCCCTCCCGCAGTCGCTTCCCCAGCCCAGAGGCGCCCTTACTCTGCTCAGTCGGTCACCCTCCCCTCACTGCTCCTGGCTTCAGTCCCTCACAGCACCCCTCCTCCTGGCTTCAGAAGGGCTTAGAACTCAGGCAAGCTTCTCAGGGACTCCCACTGTCTTCAGCATCAAGTCCAAGGTTACCTGGCCCAGCTGTGCAGGACTCCTCCCGCCCTTTGCTCACTGTGCTCCCAAGCCTGACACCTCCTCCTGCCTCTAGGCCTGTGCGGTGCAATGTGGTTGCCCCTAGCCATGTGTGGTGATTTAAATAGAATTAAAGTGAAACACACACACACAGAATTCCATTTCTCACTGACATTGGCCCCATTTCAAGTGTTCAAGAACCACAGGTGTTGGCTGGCAGCTGTGAGGGACGGTGCAAATGCTGAGCATCCGTCATCACAGGGGTGCCATGGGCAGTGCAGCTCCAAACCTCGGCTCATGCCCTCGTTTCTGCCTGCGTCCTGTTCCCTGTGTCCTGATGGCAACATCTACCCTCCCGAGCCCAGCTCCTGCATCACATCCTCCACGAAACCTTCTCTCCCCTCTAGCCAGAAATTGCCTCCCTCTCTCCCTCCCCCCAGTTCTCCCCACCTCCTTCCTCCTCTGCTGTCCTCACACTTCCTCTGTCCCCCTAGGTGACCCAGAGTCCTCTCTACCCTATTCAGATACCTTGTCTTCCCTGTAGGACATCACCTCCACGACAGCCATGCCTGTGGCAGACGTATTTCAGCCACCCTAGCACAGGGCTGGTCACAGAGGCATCCATGACTGTCTGCTGTCTAATGAGTGACTGACTCAATGAATGCCTACAGTCCAATGCAACCCTGAACACTCCTTTGGGCACTCTGTTCTCCCCTGCTTGCATGCCTCCAGCTATGGGGAGCTCACTCCCTTATGAAGAATCCATTTCTATCTTCAGATGACTCTATTTGTGCAGAAGCCTGGCTCTAAGGGGAGGTGGAAGCCAACTCTCAGGGGCTGCTTTCTGAGGGCTCGTCTCTGCCCCCTGAGCCACATGGAACAGACCCGCTCTCGTTCCCCATGGCGTCTGTGGGCTGACACCCCACTGCTGTGCTCTGAGGGCAGGGATCTGCTTCCTGCCCCCTGCCTGGACCACCATAGCCCCGCCCACTGGCTTCTTTGCTGTTGTCACATAAATCACCCTTGATTCCCTACTCTCCAGCTTTGCACGATCTGTTCCCCATGCCCCCAGCCCTCGGCTGGCTCCTTATGATCAGATCTCCGTACAAATGTGGCCTCTTCAGCTGAAGCCAGCCGCCCTTCCCTGTTCTGTCGAGCCCCCTGCTTGTTTCCCTCATGTGGCACTCCCTCGTCTCATCTTATGCGTTACCTTGTAACCTTTGTGTCCGCCCCCCCACAGGAACGCAGGGCCTGGGGGAGCAGCGACTGTTTTCCACCCTGCAGGCTCCACCTGGCACACCAGGGGCACAGTGACAGTGTCCCTGTCCCCATCACTGCAGCTCTGTGCCGAGCCTCGGGTCAGGTCGTGGGAAGGCTCTGGCCCAGTCCTGGGACACGGCTGGTTTCCCAGGAGCCTCTGAGATGGAAGCATGTGCAGCTGGGAAGTGATCCACCACAGCCCAGCGCCATTCTTGGTCTTCCCCAGAGTTCAGGCTCTTTCTCTGGAATCTCTTTTATTCTCCCACCAACAGCCCCCTTCTGGATCTGCAGGGAAAAGGAAATTTACACCAGATAAGTGCCCACCACGTGCCCGGTGAGTTCATCCGCCATTGCTCACAGCCCCGCGAGCCCCCGCTGTACAGCGAGGAGCCCGAGGTTCAGAGAGGCGGTGTCCAGAGACACACAGCTGGGAGAGATAAACCCTGGACTGGACCTTCGTGCCGTGCAACCCGGGATCCTGAAGGTGGGAACCAGGCGGGCGCTGTGGGAGTTGGAGCCAGCGTGCTCTGTAGAGCCAGAAGCAGGCTTTGGATTCCTGGAGGAAGAGGCTGCATCACCCCGAGTTGCCCCTGAGGCCTAATCCCAAGGTGGTGCGTTCCCCGATCTGCGGACAGCAGCAACAGGGGAGTAAGTTGCCACAAAGCCCGCTGCATGCGGTTCACAATGTGGGTTTCTTGTCTTGGTAGGCACATTTGTGTCCTGACAGCTCTGGGGGCAGACGTCACCCTTGGCCCGGTCAGCTCTGAAGAAATGAAGGCGTGGAGAAGTCAGGGGTAGCCTTTCCGCCTGCGAGGGCTGTCAGCTGATGGGACCTCACCCCGAGTCTGATGCGTCCGCTGCTTACAGTGCTGCAGCCAGCACCGGGCTCGGGGCACTGTGGCCTCTTTTTACTCAGTGTCCACACCCACCTGAGGGAGTAGGTGCCACTCTCTTCCCCGATCTCCAGGCGAGAAAACAGGCTCAAAGAGGCCAAGTGGCTGGCCCCCAATTGTCCAGTGGGTCAGTAACAGAGGCAGCACCAGACCCCCGTGCCTGACCGTGAGCCCCAGGGAGACATCGCCAGCCCATCGGTTGCTTCTTCAGAGACAAGGCAAACATGAACGTCCTCAGGAGCCCCAGTCCTCTCTCCAGGGCCACTGGGGTGACCCCCCATCTTGCAGGCCTTGAGCAGAAGGGAAAGTCTCCCCTGGAAGTCCTCTGACTGTTTGGGGGAGGGGATGAGAAGCACAGACTGCGGCTCTCCCTGGCACAAAGAATCGCCCTTTAAAGGGTGTCTTCGGATGCAGAGCCTTTGCTACGCTTCCGTATCTGATCCACCACCTGCTTCAGTGCATCAGTGTGAAGGAGACGGTGCAGGCTTTGGGAAAAGCTGCTGGCACACAGGTGTTCATCACAGATTTGGTTAGAACTGCAGGGAACGGCAGCAATCTTCAGGCTGTGTGCCGGGGCGCAGCTCTGGCAGAGAAGGGACTCAGAGCCGAAGGGTGACACTCACTGAGTGTGTGTGTGCCGCCGCGGGGGCGTCTCAAGTGAGGGGAAGCCGAGGACAAAAGGGAGTCACCAGATGCTGAAAGTGGGTGTGGTGAGACAAGGCTGTGTGGCTTTGCTTTTCTGTGCTGTTGTTGTATTTAACATTTTTAGTTAATGAGTATTCATTTTATAGTGGGGAGGGGGAGAGAGAGACGGGAAGAGAGAGAAGACCCCAGTCTTTTCAGGCAACTAAAACTGCTTCCAGATGCAGACGAGGCCAAGTGTAGCCTGCCCTTCCCCGGACCCTGCAGGGCGGAGACGCTCAACTCCCTGACGCTGCCCTCCTCTGAGGGGCACTGGGCGGGCTGGTGGAACTTGAGGCTCCAGGCCTGCTAGCACATCTTTCCCTGCACTTGCCATCTCACCTCAGGCTCGGCCATGGGGTATCTTGGCAGTTTTCTCCACACATCCTCTCCAAAGCACAAAATCCTTTTTAATGGCAGTCTGTGCCCCCAGCAGAATGTTTGGTGTAGGCTGGGGAAGGTGGGCCGTAGGCGTGGCGTTTAGCTGCTGGAGATCCATGCTCATGAGAAGGCGACGACGCCATTTACTTGATGGCTTGACCAGGGAGTTTAGTTATAATCTGGACATCCCAGGCCTTGGGGGTCCCTTCCAAGTCAGGCTGGGCCTCCAACATCCTATGGCCAGGATGACCCAGAGACCAAGGCAGGAGAGCAGAGCTGGCCAGGGCAGCCCCCAGCCCCCACTTCTGCCTCCTCAGACCTGCCCCTGGGTTTCTGATGTGCCTGGAGGCAGAGCCTCCTCAGCCCAGATGTCTGCTTCAAGGGCTGGTGGGAAGGCCTCAGGGAGGACTCAGTGCATCAGGAGGGCATCTCAGCAGGGCTCCTGCAGCCCCAGCCCCAGATGGAGGACCACGCTTCCTAGAAGTGGAGCTTCCCTCCGCACAGCAGCATTGTGCATCATTTGTGGGTGCTAGTCCTGGGGGTCCCTGGGGAGGAAAGCCTGGGAATGGGCCTCTGAGATGGAGCAGGCAGACATAGGTGCAGAGGTAGAGCCTACTCTATGCTTAATTAACTCTTACCCCCATTTGAAGGAGGGGAAAACTGAGGCATGGGATAAGAGACTTGTCCAAGTTATCCAGTCTGCAGCAGATCCAGGATTATCATTCAAGACATTAGGATTCCAATGGTGGGGGGTCAGGACCCCCAGATGGGCTCCTTACCACTGATGGCTGCTTGTGAACTATTTTTCCAAATGACTCTTTTGGTCCCAGATGGGCCCATTATAGAGAAGGAACAATTGATCCACCTTGTGGTTGTATATGTTCTAGAAAAAGCACAGGCTTTAGGGTCAGATGGACCTCATTTATACTGTGTGATATTGGGCAAGTTACTTAACCTCTCTGAGCCTTTCCTTTGCTGTAGCTGGGTGCCAATACCAACCTCATAGGGTTAGTTTAAAACCGAAGGGCTTGCCTTATGAAAGGGAAAGGGAAATCATATCATAAATCATTAAATGTGTTCCTTGTATTCTCCTACCAGAGCTAGGGGACCCGTTTGATGGGGACGAGGAACTTGAGGCTAGGAGGGTCTGAATGACTCGGCCAAGACCGCCAGGCACAGAGCAGCGCCGCCCAGTTCCTGAGAGCAGCAGCCTGTGCCGTGGAGAGAGCGGGAGAGCGGGAGCTGGCCTGGCCCTGCCCCCGGCCCCTCCCTCCAGGAGCTCGAACCTTCAGGAGCCTTCACGTGCCAAGTCTGGGTTTACCTTATCTGGGGAGATAACGCAGATTCGTGAGGTCAAGGCTAGACCTGGCACCAGGAAGTGCTTAACCAGTGTTAACCCAGGATACACAGCCCCACCTGGCTGTGGCCAGCAGGGGATGCCCCTGCCTGAGACTGGAGGGCAGGACAAGTGTGTCATCTTTCCTGAAACCTCTGTGACTGGCACAGCCTGGTGCGGGGCAGAGCTTGAACCTGGCAAGGAGCTGAGGTCTCACCCTCATTTCCAGTGCTTTGTCTGGCTCGCTGGCCCCGCAGCCCCTCTCTTGCTGCGCTGGGAGCCCCTTCCTGCTTTGACGGCTCAGCGCTGTCCTTAGCTGGGAGACCTGCTGTAACCAGTGTGCGAAGGTAAAGGGACGTGGGTCAATGGCTCGGGGGGACCTGGGCATCTGCCAGCTGGTCCTGATGTCTGAACATGTTCTTGTTCCTCACAAAGGACTCTGTCCATTTACTGAGCACTTAACTATGTGCCAGGTGCCACGCCTCACCTGCTTTCTCTCGTTTATGTCTCGCAACCACCCCATGGTGAACGTCATTTTTCTTAAAAGATTTTATTTATTTATTTTTTAGGGGGGCGGGAGGAGTGAAAGAGAGAGAGAGAAACACCAATGTGTGACTGCCTCTCACACACCCAGGCCTGCAACCCGGGCCATGTGCCCTGACTGGGAATCGAACCAGTGATCCCTTGCTTCGCAGGCCAGTGCTCAGTCCACTGAGCCACTCCAGCTAGGGCAGCATCTTCAGTTTTTAGAGATGGAATCTGAAGATCAGAGGGGAAACGACTTGCCCAAGTTCACACAGAGATCCACAATTAGGATTCCGGCCCCAGTCTGTCCTTGTGGCTGTTGAAGCCTGTGCTCTTATTCATGACACCATACGGGGTCCCTCGTGGCAGGTCGTGCCTCGACAGTCAGGTCTTATGAGCAGGTGGCTTTACTTCTCTGTTCCGGCATTGCGTTCCAGTCTTGGTATCCTCCTGACCCAATGCAGGACAGGCAGGCTTCCCCCTTGCTGCTGGCTGGGTTTCTGTTGCACCAGCGCCCTCTGCTGGAAGGGGCTACTTCTGCTTTGTCCCAAACCCTGCCCCCTCGCTGCCATCACTCAGGGTGGGCAGGGCAGCTGCTCCGGCACAGCCAGACCATCTCCCTGTGAATCCAAGAATTCACAGGTCATGGTCAGCCTCCTCCCACACTTGGCTTCTCCAGGCCGGGCACAGCAGCCGACCTTCCATGGACCACGGAACTCCTGCTCTCTGCCCACATGGCATGGCTGCTGCTGCTCCGAGCCAGGCTGAGCATGCGGCATTTTCTGAATGGGGGTTCAGCACTGGCGGCAGTGCCACCAACAACGCAAACAGAAGGAGAACTGAGTAGACAGCCCTGGTGGGCATGGGAGGTTTCTGTTAGCCTCCCTGCTCCGCTGCCTGTGGATAGGAGGCTGCCTGCGCTCTGGGGGGTAGGAGGAAGAGTGAAGAGATTCCAGTGTGGATGCTCAGAAGGCCCCAAAGTCTCTCAGAAGCTTTCGAGCTGACCCACCTCCTTGCCTCCGGCCTGTACCCCAAGAGGCTCAGGGCCCACAGAGGGGATGAAGGGGGAAAGAAGGAGGGGTCTGGTGGCTCCCGAGCCCAGGGCCTCTCCCTGGCTGTCTCCACCAGCTGCTCACAGAACTCGTCCTGTTCTTGGAGCTGGGATGCTGGAGCTAGACGTCCCGGGTACTTTCTGTATCTGCCACCGACTCTGCTGGCGACTCTCCTCTTTCTGGGCCTCTTCTTACTCAACTGTAAAGTGGGTCAGTAGAACCCCTTCTTGGGTGTGAAAGGCCCGGCAGTGGGCTTAGCACAAAGTTGGCGCCTGTCCCTGTGTCTGCACTGCATGAAGGGTAATGAGATGAGGTCAGCCGCCTTGACTGCGAGCATTGGGGTCTCTGCTCACCTCCAGACTGCCTTCCTCACCCTTTTCTCCTTTGCAGGGGCAACCCTAAGGGCAGTGGTTCCTACCAAGTGCTGCTCATTGCTAATGAGTGTCCCAAGGGCAGGGCCATGTCTGTGTCTTCTTGTTGCAGCTCCCCTACTTCCTAGCACAAAATCCAGCGTGAAGTAGATGCTGCGTAAATAGGATCAGGGTCCTTGACTCCTTTGTGGCTCTTGGTCTGTGTCTTGGGTTTTGCACAGGATGAGGCTCAGGTTGATTGTTGGTTAATGAGCTTACGGTATGGTGGAAACTTAGTTTGAGATTCAGGAGTCCCAAGTTTTGGTCCTGGTTTTGCTGTGTGACCCCGGGCAGATCGTTGCCCTCTCTGAGTCTGTTTTTTCCCCATAACATGAAGCAGCTGTGTCATAAGAGGACAGAGCAGCCCCTCCCCACAGGGCTGGTCTAGGAAAGCGTCTTGGAGGAGACAGGGCCTATGCAGGGTCTGATGCGAGGGCAGGACGGTGTGAGGCAGAGCAGACTGGGAAGGGCAGCGTTCCAGGGGGAAGAGCAGCATGAGCACAGATGGGAGAGAGCAGGGCCTGTGGATCACATGTGAGGCCGGACAGGGGCAGGGGCAGGGGCAGGGCCCAGAGGAGACAGGAGCATAAAGAGAAGGAAGAGTGGGGAGCAGGGGATCATTCCTCCCCCCAAAGTCATCTGGGGCCCCCAACAAAGTAGGATTGCAGTCCCCCCCCAACACTGGCCCCGCTTGAAGGAGCCTTAATTGCAGGGCCCCTTAATTACCCACCCCGCCCCGCACCTCCTGCCTCTGGCATGGTGGGTTAATTTCCTGCTCCCCTGTTAACAGTCTTGCCTTCCTGTAACCGACAGCTCCCTCATCAGATAGCAGCAAGGAGGAGTCCTCTGGGGGAATCGGAGGCTCCCGCCTGCCGCCCTCCATTGCCTGGAAGATGGCATCACCACCCAGGAACGCTGAGCCCAGGCCCCCTCCCCACTCCCCACAGCTCTATCTAGTCTGGGATCTTGCGTCTGGCTCTGCCATCTCCTGTCCTGTGCCGCCCCCTGCCACTCCCGGCACTAAACACTGTTGCCCAGAGCTGGTTCCTTGGATGGCTTGGGTGTGAAGGGCTGTCAGGCTTGGTGCCTGGAGCCCCCTTGGGTCAGTGCTAGAACCCTGGCTCCTGGGTTGAAGCTGGAGTGGGTGCTGGGATCTTGGCAGGAGGGCAGGGGGATGGGCTAACAGGCTTGGTGTACATGCTGGGTGCAGCAGGCTGAGATTGCAGAACTAAGGCTGAGATGGGCTGGAACTTGCTGCCAGGAAGAACCAGGATCCTTGAAGCAGTGGGGTCTGGGGCACAGGGAGTAGGGTCTCAGCCTGAACACTCAGCATCCAGGAAGAGGGGGAGAGACTGCGGCAGGTGGGACCAGCTTTCCTTTCCTCCCTGTGCTTGCAGTTTCTCTATAATTCCAAGTTCATTTCTGCCTCGGGGCCTTTGCACTTGCTGTTCCCTCTGCATGGAACTCTCTTCACACTGCTCTTTGTTTCTTTCAGCCTTCAGCTCGCACATCGTTTCCTCAGAGAAGCTTTCCAGGACCACCCAGTCACTTCCCTCGTGTCACTGGGTCTTATCCTTCACCGCACGTTAGCTGTCTGAAGTGGTTGTCCTCACTTGTTTGTCCCTTACCTGTCTCCCCCACTGGGTCATAAATTCCAGGAGAGCAGAGGCTGTGTGTGTCCTGTTTGCGGTGTCTCCCCTGGTTTCAGCCCATTGCCTGGCACCTGTCTGTGCTCAATGATGTTAGAGTCCCATGTTCTGACCTACGAGTCAAGACAATGTGTCTCTTTTCAAATATGCAGGATGTTTCTTGTATCCATGCCTTTGCATGTGCCATTGCTTCTGCCTGGAATGCCCTTCCCTGAGCTTTTACCTGGGACAATGGCTTTAACAGCCAAATCAAATGGACAGGGGAGAAGGTTCATCTCAGAGTTCTCGCGTAATGCAGTTGTGTAGTAACGACAAACCTCTGGTCAATTCTGGGCATATTCCCACCATCAAAGAGTGTTAACTATTGAATGAGCCTGTTCTGTTATTAGACAACCACCATTAGAAAGCTCTTTCTTGCCCTGGCTGGTGTGGCTCAGTGGATTGAGCTCTGGCCTGAGAACCAAAAGGTCGCTGTTTCGATTCCCAGCTGGGGCACATGCCTGGGTTTCAGGCCAGGTTCCTGGTTGGGGTGTGCCAGAGGCAACCAACCAATTGATGTTTCTCTCCTCTTTCTCCCTTCCTTCTCCTCTCTCTAGAAAGAAAGAAAGAAAGAAAGAAGGAAAGAAAGAAAGAAGGCTCTTTCTTCTTTTGTGAGTGGGGGCCTGTCTCCTGACTGCCAACTCTGCAAAGTCACAGCCCCCTGAGAGAGGTGAAGGTGGGAGTGACACAGGAACTGAGTGGACCCCCAGTGGCTGCAGGAAGCTGGTAACCAAGGGGGCTGGCCCAACAGGTAATGAGCTCCCTGTCAGTGGAGGTATGCTTTGCCAAGTGTCTCAGCTCCCTCACCTGGCCCTCAGCTTCTCTCCAGGAAGAAGGACAGCAACCCTCCCGTCCGTGTCCCACCCCTGTGGGGTTTAGTAGACACCCCGGGGGAGTTTCTGTTTGGGTCTAACTTCAGTGCATCTTCCCGCAGGTTTAGCTCAGTTCTTCAGGCTCTGTCCTCCAACAAAGATCGATTTTATAGTTTTAAAAATATATTCATTCATCCATTCATTCATTCATCCATTCATTTTCTAAGCATATGCCGTGTGCTAGGCCCTGGGCTGGATCCTGAGGGTACAGACAAGAGGGCGCACCTCCAGCCCTGGGGTAAGTCCCCTGGTCGTTGGAGGGCGGGGCTGGGCAGACAGCTCCCGGACAGTCACAGTGCAGTGGGCCAGCGCTGGGACTAGCGTGCAGGTGGCAGCGGGGAGCCACGGGGGCCCACGGAGGGCTTTCCCTGAGTTGCATCCAGAAGGATGAGAGGACGTGGAACACACACGGGTGTGGGGAGAGAGAACGGCAAATACACCTCCCAGCCCCGGTGAGGGCCAGCCCTTCCTCCGGGCCGTTGAGTGTGAGACTGGGAGTCATCGTCACTGTACACACACGAGTGTGTACAAGAGCCTTGTTTTTATAGGACACCCAGTGATGGCATCGGACCCCAAGTGTTGTCCTGTGAGGGACCTCAGGATCAACGGTAACCCTCTCCCTGCCCAGAAAGGAAAGAGCAGGGCTGGGCCAGACACCAACCTCCTGGCCGCTCCCCGTGCTGGCTCCCTGCCTGGCCTGGGCCGGCCCACGCACATGCCCTCATCAAAGCCTCACCACAGCTCTGCAGGAGACAGAGGCGCCCTATTTAGAGATTCGGAGACTGCGCCATCCCAAGGTCACCCAGCGACCCTGGCATACGGAGATAGTGGGATTGAATGGAGGTCTCTCAGGCCCCAAAGCCCCAGCCCTTGAATGTTCATGGCCCTGACAGTTTACAAAGCCCTCCCTGACCCCTTAGCTTATTCATTCTTTCATTCAACAAGCATTTGTTGGGCCCACATTACGTTTATTCATTTTTCCAGGTATTGAGGAAACAGCTTGAGCAGGTTGATATTGCCCTTGACCTCGCAGAGCTGACGGTCTCCTTGGAGGAACAGACATTATTGGTATAATTTACAAATAACCATCTTGTTACATATTGAGCTGAGTCCTATCTGTGATAGGAGGGATGCTATGGCACCCAGCTCCTCAATGGGGCTGGAAGGACAGATGGGGTCCCTGTTTTCCAGATGATGGAACTGAGACTCACCCAGAGAAGGCCAGTGATTTGCTCAAGGTCGTGCAGCTAAGTCAAGTCAGCTGGTCGAGCTGGGACTCCGGCCTGGGGTAGGTCACTTCTGTGTTAGTGCTGGTTCTGTTTCCCCACAAGACCTGTCAGAGCAACTCACCTGCCTACCCCCACACACACAAGCACGCGCACGCACACTGACCTCAGGCGTGGGGCCGTGTGGGTTACTGCGGTGACGGGGAGACCCCCGAGCCTGCCATTCCTGCAGCAGGGGCTCCTCCGTGTCTCCCCAGCTCCTGTCCTGTCTTCTCACTTCTGCAGAGTCTGCGAACCCCCCGATGCCTGTTCCATAAATTCATTTTCCGCACAAGTCAACCAGAGTTTCTGTTGCGAACCAGGACCCTGATTAGGGCAGATATTGGTGCCATAATTGGGGTGCGGGCAGAGACGCTGAGGGAATCATGGCAACCGGGGATTGGTCGCTGCCCTAGTTAGGGCTGACAGCAGGAAAATGACAGCCGGTGTTAGGGGGGTGGGACCCAGAAGCTCCTGGTACCGGTGCTGAAACGACCAATTAAAGTGTCCCTTGTGGTCATCGAAAATGAAGTGCCCACTGAAGGCAAGACGTTAGAGGCCCGAACCACAGAGCAGAAGAAAGGGCAGGGGACTCAAGGACCGCGGGATGCACTATCCATTTCGAATGGCACCAGACAGCTTAAAGGATGAAAATAATGAACAGAAGTCCCTAGGGCCTTAGCTCAGGCGATGCACTGAGACTCGGGAATGTTCTCTGAACGGGAGGAAAGGGATCTCATCTCTCATCGAGGCAGGGCTGAAACCACCAGAATGCCTGGTTTGCTGTGCTGGGTTGCTGAAATATAATATTAGGCAAATTCTCAATTTTTGCAGGGTTGTTACATACAATTTAGGAAATTAACAGAGAAAGAGTGATCATTGAGCATCAGAATGGGGCTATATATGAGGAACAGACTCAGACAGTCAGACTTCCAGATCTCGTGGAGTCCGGCACGTCGGCCGCACAATCTGTGCGCCCCTGTTGGAAGAGGCTGCTCTGCCTTAGTCAGAGCCGCTTTGCCCCAGGGTATTATCTTGCAAAGGGAAACCAGCAATCTTCATTGTCCCCCCAGGCTTCAGACTAGGTCAGATTCCAGAATGGTCCTAGGGACCAATTATAAAGACAAACCTTGGAGGAGAAAGTTTACTCACTGACAGAATTACAAGACTTTGCTAATTTATCTTGGCAAAATTCTAGGGAGTACGTGCGAGGATGAATTCTCAGAAGGGATATCATTTTATATCTTCATGGATTTCCTGATGTGGACGAGCCTGTCTGAGCTCTGGTTCGAGGAGCTGAAAGATATTTCCGGATGTAAGAAATCCTGAAGAAAGACATGTCCTCTAAACTCTAACCCCTTAGAAAGCCCGGAAGAGACACCCTTCACCAAGACCTTGCGGGGGAAATTCACGGATCAGGGAGATGCTGACCTCTTTGAGAAACTGCTCCGGTGGCCGTCCTCCATGGGCTAGACATGCAGGCGGCAGCTGCCATTGTTGAATGGGTCCCTGATTTCAATGGAAATGGAAGGATCCTGGTGTGACAGAGGTCATGTGGTGGCACTTAAAGGTCAGGGGCGAAAGGGTGAGTGTGCTGACCATTGAAGAGCAGAGTCTCCTGGTGATCAGAATGGCTCAGACTGCAGGATTTTTCTTTTTTTTTGGACATGGCGAATGTCCAAATATTCATGGGTATATGACCAAGAGAGATGGGGGCCCACTAAAGTCCTATTTCAGATAATAAGGGAGAGGTGCCTCTCATGAGGAGAATAAACATTTTCAGAGCCGTACCCAATCAGTGCGTAGAACCAGAGTTGGTTGAATAAAAGAGGAGTGGGCGGCCCCCTAGAGGAAACGCTCTGTAACAATAATAAATTAAATAATTTAATTATTGAAAACTTCCCCAAAGGGATTGGTGGCCATATTTCAGGGTCATAGAGTACTGTCAGAGGTCTGAGATCTCCTGAGAATTATTAGATGCCAGTCCTAGTTTCTAAAGGCTAATTTCTAAAGACCCAGATTACCCCTGAGATTTACCAATTGGAGTGGGGGCTTCTAGGGATCAGACGAGAAATGGGATGTTGATTAGAGTTTGCTCCATGGCAGAGGATGATGTTATCTGGGGCTACTTACCCAGCAACAATATGTTCTAAGCGTATTGTTGGAATAAATATCCTCAGAACCGCAGATTTTCTGTACTGGTTCTGTGACTCACAGAGCTCGGACAGGCCAAGCGAAAGCTGCCATAGGTGCCCAGACCACATCAAAATAGAAAGGCTGTTCTGGCTGGTGTAGCTCAGGGGATTGAGTGCCAGCCCGCAAATTGAAAGGTCATCTGTTTGATTCCCAGTCAGGGCACATGTCTGGGTTGCAGGCTGGGTCCCCAGTTGGGGGTGTGAGAGAAGCAAACAATTGAAGTTTCCCTCTCTTTCTCCCTCCCTTTTTGTCTCTCTGAAAATAAAAATAAAATCTTAAAAAAGATTTAAAAATTCTTAAAAAAGCTAGAAAGCCAGAACATCATTTCTTTGGTGGAGTCATGAAGTGAAACTCCTGTCAAAGGAAGATGCAAAAGTGGTGCTTCCAGGGAATTTCTAGTTGGGCCACTGTGTAAGCTGGTTGTGTCTTAAAAACGGAAAACTGATTATTGTAACTAATCAGATGGTGATTCCAATTACAGTTCCACAGTGTTCCAAATGTGGCCTCCTAACTGGAACAAATTACTGAGGATCTGACACCCAGAGGGTATTTTTTCTCCTCTATCCTGATAACGAGAGGACGAAGGAAGCACTGTAGGTCCCTCGAGGCAGGGATGGGGGTACGCCTTCCACCGCACCTCAGGGCTGGGTTGGCCCTCCAACTGCCTAATTTTCTCACAAGTTAGTTCACAGGGTCCTTGGTCACTTCACTGTTCCACAGGACATCACACTGGTCTAGTGCACTGGTGACACCATGCTAACTGGACCTAGAAATGATAAAATGGCAAGTATCTGGAAATATAGTTGTGTTTGAGGGAGTGGGGTGGTGGGGGATAGAATAACCTGAGAAAATACAGAGAACCCAGTTAGGCTTCTGGGCAAATAGGAGCCTGGGAAATTCCAACTCTCCCCTTCAGAATGATGAATAGGTTATTAAACTTTGCAGACCCGATCTCTAAGAAAAGGGGCACACCACTCGGTGGGCTGGTTTGGACCTCAGA
Organism: Tonatia bakeri; assembly: GCA_004024845.1. Lineage (NCBI taxonomy): Eukaryota > Metazoa > Chordata > Mammalia > Chiroptera > Phyllostomidae > Tonatia > Tonatia bakeri. The sequence goes on from PVIA01005498.1 coordinate 97,290, forward strand.
GGCAACGTATCCCACATTCGTATGTACTACTCCAAGCCATTTCCTGAGTGATCACAAAAGCTGCTGGCTGTAAATGAGATCAGAGCTGGTGAAGACTTCGTGCCAAGTTCTCGTGTGATGCATTCGATCCAGTGGAGCCTGAAGTATCTGTGGCAGATTGCGATGCTGTGTGGAGTCTTTGGCAAGACCGAGTGGGAGAATCACAGTTAGAGACCCTTTATTTTTGGAGCAAGGCCATCCTCTTTCTGGCAAATAACTAGACACCTCCTGAGAAGCAGTTCTTGGCTTGCCCCTTGGCATTGGCAGGGGCCAAACACCTGACCATAGACTATGAAGTAATTGTTTAGTCCCAAATACCCACCGTGTTATCAGGCCCATCTAGCCATGAAATTGAGCATGCCCAGTAATACCCCTTCATCAAGTGAAAATGGTAGACAGGGGTCTGGACCGAAGCACGTCCCGAAAGCACAGGCATGTTGCATAAGCAGGGGGCACACGCCTGCCGATGCTGTGCCAGTCTCAGCCTACATGGTGGTCACATAGATGGCCTATAGCCAACTTAAGAGAGAAGCCCTTCTGCGCCGGGCTGGGCGTGGGACGCTGTGCTGCGCCGGCCCCGTTGGAAGTGTCTCTGGAGGACAGAACGGGAAACTCCCCTAGGGAGCGGCACGCTGGTCTACCCCATTGTCTTGGTCCGGAACAACAGGCCTAAGTTCGACAATGATTCGTCACAAGTGGCTAATGATTTGGCCAGACAGGGACCTGGAAGAGACTAGGTTGATGGACTGCTGAAAGGAGAACTCGGGGCAAAGGCATGTGCTTGGACTCTCAGAATGGACCCAGCGCCATAAGCATCCCTATGTCCTATGGGAGCAAAGACCCTGGAAGGGAGGACCATAATAAGCCATCCACAAGAGGACCTCCTTGTGGATGCCAGTTGGCCTCTTTCCCTGGACACCCCAGTGCTTGCTCAACGGGCTGACAGAGCAGCCTCGGATGTCAGCTCATGGTAGACAGACGGCATTGGATTTTTTCCTTCATGGGAGGAAATAGCAATTTTTCCTCATTGGAATCGCCATTCATTCTGAATTTGGATTTGCTTTCCCCACCTGCTCGAATTCTGCCAGCAGCACCATCTGCAGACTCACCAAGTACCTCACTGTCATGGCATCCCATACACTGCTGCAGACCAAGGAGTTCATTTCACAGAGAGAGGAGCCAGCCGGCGGACGGGAGCTAAATGGGTCATCGGTCGTACCAGGTACACCATTGCCCAGAGGCAGGTGGGCCTGTAGAGTTATGACCCGCTGAAGGACTTAGTTTGCGAGTCAAATGTGATTAAAAAATACTACGATGTCAGGGGGCTATTCTGTAGGATGCCATATGCACTCTTAACTAGCTGCTTGTATGTGGTGCGTTTATCCCAGAGAGAGCATGCATGGCTGCGGACCGAGGAGCAAAAGCAGGGGTGGCGCTGCTCACAGTGCCACCTACTGACCTTCTCCCCAGGCTCGGGATTTAGCAATGTTCATAACCCAGGAAGGAGTGCTTCCACCAGAGGATGTAAGAATATTTGCATTCCAGTGGGAGTAGAGAATGTCAGCCGGCCATCGGCAACTCCTTCGATCACTGGGCAAACAAGCAGAAGAGGGGTTACAGTTTGACTGAGGTTATTGATTCTGACTATCATGAGGAAGTCAGCTTTCTGACACTCAGAGGGAGCAGGGAGCAATAGGAATGGCAACCGTCTTAGGCTAAAAGTCAACTGAAGACCACCGTGGCCTTACATGGGGAGGGCCTCCAAGGTCTCACTCAGATCTGCAGGAATGACTGGGAGACCTCACTGGGTAAAGAATCATGCCAAGGAAAGGAGAAAATTTATAAACACCAACTAGTGGCTCAGGTCGAGTAGCAGAAGATCTGCAGCATTTGCCTCTGTCCATGGGTGGGCAAAAGTAGGTTTACAGTGGTGATACGGATAAACAATGGACTATTTAATCATACAAGAATAAACTCTGTTTTGCATGCTCACAACTGTAAACCTACTTTTGCCTACCCCTGCATTTCCTTGTTTCCCTCCCTGTCATGTTTATGATAATATATTTTAACCTAGTGCTTCTGAATCCCTAATGTGCATACAGATCACGTGGAGGTGTTGTTAAAGGCGGATTCTGAATTAGGAGGCCTGGGTGGAGACCTGAGATTCTGCATATCTATGCAGCCTTTCTAACCTCTTTGTATAAAATAATCCTTCCTAAACTGCTCTCTCATTACTCTGCTTTTTTTCCTTCATGGTGGCGACCACTATGTGGGACTGATTGTTAATGTATTGCTTGTATCGCACACCACATGTAAACTGCATAAGGAAAGGGACCTTGGGTTTCGTATTCACCTCTGCACTCCCGGCCTCTAGGACCACATGTGGAACTCGCTAGGCACTTAATAAGTGGCTATTATTTGTGGAACAAATACATGTCTGTCAATCAATCACTAAATGTATAACTCACATGATCATGTGTACCTCCACATGTACCTGGAAACATGCAAACACATGCAAGGGTGCACACACAAGGCATACACGGGATGTGATTGGTAGAAACACACGTACATGCAAGTGTGGAGATTCACACGCACAAACAGGGAAATATGTGATTCACATTTATATTTACATGCAGATATACCAGAGCATAACGTGAGTGCACACTTCCTCCGGGAAACCGAGCCTTCAGAGTCCCAGGTGTCCCTGGCCAGTCTTGCAGCCCCTCAGGTTAGGCCCTTCTTGGCTGCCTTCCAAGCCCCTCTAGGTGGTCGAAGTTTCCCCAGACAACACAGAGAAAGAGCTCAGGGCTGGGCCCTGCTGCCTGACCTGCTCCGACCCCCAGCCCTGGAGTCCGAGCCAGTGAGCATCACTCAGTGTCATGGGATGCAGAGCACATCCTTCCCCTTTGGCTGCCCAAAGGGCAGAGCCGCTGGCTCCTATGTCCCAGTTCTGGCCAAGTGCAGTGTGGATGCCCAGTGGGCTCTCAGTCCTCGGATGAGCAGCCTGCAGCCAGACAGAGGCAGGCCTTGCCCACCACCATGCGGAAAGGTGCTGAGACCAGAGTCTTAGGCATTCTGATGTGACCAGTTCCCTCTATGACTCAGGGCCCTGTACCTGCTCCTGCGTGCCTCCTCCTGGGCCCTCCTCTGCAGGAAGGGTTGAAGCTGCTGCCCAGGCCCCAGTCTATTTTCTTTGCAATTATCCGGCGAGAAAGCCCAGAAGCTGCAACGAGCAAGTTTAAGCAGACAGACCCATGTCTCTGCCTGAAGATTCCCACTCCTGATAATCCCCCAGGGAACCTATAGCCTCACCTTTACTCGGACCCCCCTCACCTGTTTTGCTTTGAGTTCCTGATCAGCCTCCTCCACCCATGGCTGGGCTTCTCTCTGGACCTGCCCAGGTGGGGGCAGAAGGCAGGGGTCAGGGCCTGCTTGCACATGCAGGGGCAGGGAGCTCATACCTCCCGAGGTGCCCAGTCCCCCTACCCATGGACAGACCTACTTGTGACTCTGCTCTAGTGCCTCCCACCCCAGCTGCTCCTATTGCTCCAGGAAAGCCCTTTAGAATTGGAGACAGGGCCCACATCTTCCCTGAATCTTCTCTTTCTTGCAATATCTCCAGACTTTTACTCCATCCGAGGGGACATGGCTTCAAGTTCTCATTACTTAGTTACTCGATTGCTTATTCAACCAGTGTTCATACTGAGGTCCTACTACGTGCTCAGTACAGTGCTGAGCCCTGGGCCTCAATGGCAAGCATAATGGCCTCACGGGGCATGTGTTCTCTGGTAAGAGACAGACCAAAGGGAATTTTAAAAACATGAATGAAAATGATGTCATGATCATTACAACGATACTCCAAGAAAGGAAGGATATTGTCCTCATGTATAGAAAAGCGTAGGGCGAAACCCACTCTGGGTCCTGTGGCTCACAGGCCTCTTTGAAGAGGGCACATTTAAGCCGTAATCTGAAGGATGGGAAAGAGCCATTGGGAGGACAGCAGACCCTGTGTGGCCTCAGCTTACTATTCTTATCTTGTGGAGCACTGAAAGTGATCATTAGAGCTTCAATTTCCTCATATATTTAATGTGCACAATTACGCCTTCTTAGCTATTAGAAGGAACCAATGAGATAGTCAAGTTCGATGCTATAACCAGAATCACTCACCTCACTAGTTTGAGAGTATTGGTCACAAGTCTCTTAATTTTCCATTTGATTGCTCAAGCACCCGCTTGCACAACTTAATGAGAGTCTGATATTTCCTGATCGAAGCCATTGCCTGCCCTTGTGCAAATGAGCCCAGGTTTCTCTGTCTAATGGGGAGAATCCTGCTCCCAATGCTAGGAAGAGAGAAACTAGTTCTCATCAGGCCATCATTGTTACTGCCTCTGCTGCTACCACACGGGGGCGCTGTTGAAGACATGGTCGGCCCAGTCTCGGGAACACTCGTCCTCCTTTGCGGCAGAACTAGTGTCACAGTGCTTTTCATAGGAGGGCTCCCCGGTTATCACTTTCTTAGACTCACATCCACACGCTTGGCCATTGGCCGCAGAGCAAACCCCTCTGTCAGACCAAGCAGGGCTTCTAACCTTGGCCCCAAGGGAAACCAGAACCAGCCTTCTACCGATATTCCAGACCCTGTGTTTAGTCAGCTCACTGTCTCACTCATGGATGGTGTGGCAGGTGCCTGGTGTCTTTTCTGGACGGTGGGTTAGCCTGGCCTTTTAGACACAATACTGGACATGGAGGATTCTTGTCCTTACGCAGATCCGCCCACCACGGCCTCAGCGACCAGCTCTGCGAGCCAAGGGAAGAGGGAGAAGCCTTCGTCAGGCCCCAGCAAGTCCGCTCACCCTTCCCCAGGACCCCGGGGCCTCCTGGCTTTGTGGTTGGAGAACTGAGAGGGACGTGCTTCCTCCACCCTGGCCGGGTGACACTTACCCGAATGAGGAAGAACTTTTCCAAGCGACATCTCCACTTGTGCTTTGACAGAGAGCTAGTGGGCAGCTTCTCTCAGCCCCCAGCCCTTGCTTGCACCCTGTCCCCCCTTTCTGGGTTCTCTGGGGCAGATGCACCTTCCCGTTCAGACTCACAAACCCCAGTGGAGGGGCGGTTGCTGCAAGGATGGCCTGGAGTGATGGATAATGTGGGTTAAGAACAGTGGCTGCTTAATGAACAACAGGTGCTACTCTTGTCGGCGTTCTCTGGGGGAATTTCGGGTTCTCCTTCGGTGAAGACCCCTCCTAGGCCCCTCACTTAAAGATTGCTTGGAATCCGCCTTTTTGGCCCAGCGTAGCCCCTTCCTCAGTGGGAGGAAAGAGCAGCTTTTGACGCCTCTCTGAGCTGCGGTTAAGAGACCCATCCCTGCCTCATGCTCAGGGCTCCCCTGGGTCCCTCCAGAAGGACCAGGTGGGTGTTCCCCAACAGTAGGGAGAGGGAAGGGCAGCAGGGTGGGCAGCAGCAGGCATTCCACTGGCAGGCAGGTGGGCAGGTGGGGCCCCTGGGCCAGGCTAAGGAGAGGCCAGATTGCTGAGCCCAGGGGACCCAGGCCCTGTTTTGCCTACCTGGCCTCAGAGTCCTCATGTCTGTAGGATCCAGTCTATGTCCACAGAGAACTGAGCCACAGCCCTGCCTTCTGAATGACAGCCAACAGACCTATAATCTGCCCTGCAGCCATGGCGGCATCTGTGGGCAGTGCCACCCCCAACGGTCAGGGGCCCACTCATGAAGAACTAGCTTCCTGATAAGAAGTCTAACACCGGTGTGGATACCCCTGCACTTCCCCCTCCCAGACCTCCAAATCTGAACTCTTCAAATCAAGGTGGGTGACCTTCTCTGAGTCCAGGGGTAAGTGAGCAAACTCCTCTTGGTTCTCTGAAAGATGCCGTGAGGAGGGGCAGGGAGAAAAGCACAAGTTTGCTGTGTGGCTCAGCCAGGTCCGGCCACCACTGCAGGCCGCAGTGAGTACTTGCTCTCCCAAACGACTCCTGAGTTTCCCTCTGGGTCTGACATTCAGTGGTATAATAACAACAATAACAACAACAGCTAACCTTTTGAGCACTCCCCTAATTAAGTTCTCCCAAGCTTGTACTATTATTAGCCCCGTTTTATAGTCAAGGAAACTGAGCTTCGAAAACAATGAGTAAATTGCCTAAGGTTACCCAGTGGGTTAGGAGCAAAGTCTGGATTCAAACTCGAAACTCTCTGAGTGCAAAGTCCAACACACGTGACGCTTCCACGACGCTCTCTGGGTCTGCCTCGGGAGGGTGTGGAGGCGCTCTAGCTGGTGCTAGTCCGCTGCTGGTCTTTGGATGATGAGAAGTGATCTATCCCCTGTTCCGGTTTTGTGCTGTGTCCTCAAGAAAACGTTTCCTCTCTTTTTGCTGTAGTTTCTGAAGAAACTGACCAAGCTGGCTCAGAACAGCCAGCTGAAAGAACTCTGTGTGAGTAAGTCAAGCAGGCTCTTGCCTAAGAAAGCAGATGCATGTGTGGGGGGGAGGGACCAGGGAATATCTGGGGCAATATCTCATGAGGAGAAACACGCCTGCTTCTTGGGGAAAGATGACGGGCCCACCTGTCAGCAAGGCCTCCTCTACTCCTTCCTCCTGGCCCGGGCACGGTGTGGGGTAGGAGGGCGTCAGGAGCTCAGAGATCCCTCCCAGGTCTGAATGCTCTGACACAGAGATGCCCCAGCTCTCTTTCCCGCTGCTCCACCTCCCCCATACCCTGGAGCTCAAATCCTGTTAGGAGAGAGATGATTTACACATGCGAAAGTGAAGGAACAATAAGATGATTTCTGCCAAGTGTGTGGTCTGTCTACTCATTAATAAGCACTTATTGAGTGCTCTTGGGACCAGGCACTGGGCTAGGCTGGGGAGATACAGAGACCAGAGGGGCCCCGCCCACCCTCCTAGCCCACGGCCAGTGGAAAGGGCAGGCTCGTTAACCAGTCAGGGCCACCATGGAGGAAGGAACCTCGGAGGCCTCATGTCAGCACAGGAGAGGTGCCAAGGACTTGGCTAAATCCTCCCGTGGATCTCCTTATTTAATCCCTACAAAATCCCACAAGTGGGGACTATTACTGTTCGTATTTCATGTGTGAGGGTGCAGAGGCCCAAGATCCTGAAGCTTGGAAGAGGTGAAGGAAGTATGTAAAAGCAGAGAATATGGCTTTAAACATTTATTATTATTATTATTATTATTATTATTAAGTTTCCTTTCAGAAAACGTGGCTTTAAATGTCTAGTCCCATTTGGCCGGCCTCTGGGGTGCCGGGGTGTGGGTGTCAGGGAGCTGAGAGTGGAGGCTGGGGTTGGATAGTGAAGCACCCCAGTGCCCTGTGGTTTCACCCTGGAAGCAGTGAGGTAGGCCTGCCAATCCAGAGGAACATGGGCTGTGTGGTCTGGGAACAGAAACCTCCCTGAGGATGAGGGGCTCGAGCTGGCTATTGTTGCGTGAATGGCATTAGAGAAAGAGAGAGGCGGGAGGAAGGGTGGGAGCCAAGCAGGGGAGGCTCTGCCCTGGAGGCCGGAGAGGGCATGTGTGGAGGATGAAGACCAGGAGCACTGGAGGGGCGAGTTCCTGAAACCCAGACTGGCGTTTGTCCCTGGGGCACTCAGCGCCAGCTGTCTGGACAGGGCGATGGCTCAGGCAAGTGGGGCTCCGAGAGGCCGAGCACCAGGTACAGTGTGGGTGCAGGAAGACACATGGCTTCGTAACATTGGCAGTCCAGGGGCCGAGACATACCTGAATCGAGGACCCACAGGCACCTGTTGGTGAGCCCAAACAGCCTGGCAGCTCACAGAAACCCAAGGGCCCTGGGGCGGGGGGGGGGGGGGGGGGGGGGGGCAGAGGGGCAGGAATGCAGGCTGGCGGGAAATGTGGGGAGAAGCCCTTGGCCTGGTCTCTTGGGGACGGGTTGGGGGTGGGGGAGCAGAGAAAGCAGTCCAGGTGGAGAAAAAAGCAGGAGCAAAGCCTCGGAGACAGGGACGGATAGGGTGAATGGAAAGAAAAGCTAAAAGGCCAGAGTGGCTGGTGCTCAGAGAGCTAGAGGGAGGGTATATAAGGCGCCAAATATTTTGGGGGGTTACTGGAGGGCAACTGGAAGACAGCGGTGAGTTTTAAGTAGGGAAATGGCATACAGTGTCTGTGTTTTAGAAAGATCCCTCTGGCTGCTGTAAGGAGAGTGGAATGAGGGGTAAAAATGGCTTTCAGAGACCTGTTAGGGCTCCCCACTAGGGGAGATTTTGGTCCCGGTAGGGGAATTCGGAGGGCTGGGGGGATTGTACAGGCATCTGAAAGGTGGACTTAAGAGGACTTGGTGACTGACGGGGTTTGGGGGTGAGAAAGAGGAGAGAAGTCAGCAGGGGAACTGACTTGGAGGGTCAGGCAGGTCGAAGACTACACAGGGCCCTTTGGATTTAGGGAGCTGGTGACTGGAGCAGGAGCAGTTTCGGGGGGGATGGTGGAGAGGGAGCAGACGCTGCCTGGTGGGTTGAACTGTGGGGGTGACACTGAGGAGGTGGGACCTGGAGATAACAGGTCACCGTCAAGAAATGGGGCGGAAAGAGAAAGCATGGGGCTGGCCCGAAGGGGCAGTGCAGGGAAGGTTTGCTTTGTCTGCTTGGTGGTGGTTCGTGGGATGGGAGGAACTGGGGACATTCGCAGGCAGGGGAGAGGGAGGTTCTGGTTTCCCTGCACAGAGCAGACCCTTCAGGCTGAGAAGAAGAACAAAATCCAGAAGGACCCTGGGAGAAAAGGAATTTGGCTTTTTAGTGAGGGAGCGGAAAGGCAAGATAGCAACTGCCCTTTGGCTTGACCAGGGCCAGCCAGAGAAAGGCCTCCTGAGGGCCAGTGGGGCAGGAGGTGGGGCTGGGGAGTCAGTTTTGCCTGGAAGGTGAAGAGAGATGCTTCTAATGGGGGATAGGTATGTTAAAGGGGGGATTACAGTAAGAATAAACAATAAAGATACTTCCGTGTAGCTAAGGTTTTCTCTCTGTCGCCCTTTGAGACTGTCTTACTTAAAGTTCGGTGTTTGAACTTGACTCCTCACAATGGCAGCTTGTAGGGAAAAGTTCTAGCTTATGAAACAGGAGAGCCAGCTTCTGGTTTAGCCCCGCCATTAGCTCTGGTTTAGAAAACGACTTGGGGGCCTTGGGCCTCAGTTTCCCATATTTAGGTTGGGCTGGAGGTGAGTGTTTCTAATATTTTCATGTGAAGTTCTGGTTTGATAACTTTGCTACCTGCTGGTGGCTTGGTGCGTGGTGCATCTGCTGTGTGGAACTGCACGAAGGGACAGTGGCAGGATCGTGACGAGAGTAGCTGACGTGTGTTGAGTGCCGTCTCAGTGGGCTGCACTATGCCGGGAGCTTTGAACCTGGCAGAAGCATTATCATTCCCATTTTACAGAAGAGAAAACCGAGCCTCACTTCCCTGAATTCACGCTGCTGGGAAGGGGCAGGGTTGCGGCTCTTCTCTGCCATGGCTCCCCTGGTGGAGGAAGGTATGTCCACTTGCTGGGATCCCTCCTCTGACCACAGACAGTAAATGTGCAAGGGACACACGGCCTGGCAGGCTAAATCCAGATTGGAGGAGCAGACTGCATGGGGAGAGCACCCCAAGACTCAGAGTCAGTGCTGGGGCAGAGGGGGAGCAGTGGGGATCAGGGTTAGAGACCAGACCACAGAGATGCTGAATGCCAAGTCAAGGCCTGAACTAGACCTGTAGGCATGGAGAGCCGTGGAAGGTCTGGGAGGAAGGCTCAGCAGGACTGACGACAGGACCCGAGTCAGACAGGTGGGGATGAGATTGGAGTCCAGCGAGGAAGAGGGCAGACAGTAAACCCAGAGGGCATTTGCTGATGAGTTAGATGGGGAATGAACAGGGCTGGCCTGCCCGAGGGAGGCACTGGCCTCTCCAGGCCTAAGGCCAGCTGCCCACCTACTTGGACAGGGGCAGGGAACCTGAGCAGGCAGCCCCGGCTCTGAGCCCGTGCAGAGATGGGTTGGGACGTGTCTGAGGGATTTTATTGTCTGTTTGCAAACTGATCTCCTGCCTTTGGCTGCAGCGGAGAGCTTGCGAGAGCACTGGCTTGAGCCGCTCTGTCTGTTGGTCTCACTGCCCGTGGGGTACCGTGGTGGGCCCCCAGCCTCTGCCGCAGGGCCTCTGTTCCAAGGACCCTGCCTGCCTTCCTGCCCTCCGGGGCCTGGGATCACTCAGACCCCCTGAAGGCTTGTCCTGGGCCAGCGCCCTCAGCTTCTCAGGCTCCAAGCAGTGTATCCCGAGGAGGCCCCACCCTCAGCCCACAGGGACCCTGCCGTTCTTTGCAAGTACTTTCACATCTACCAGCCCGTGTAATGCTCTTCCAGCCCTGAGGGGTCAGCTGCTGAGACCCAGGCCCTGACCCAGGCCCCTTAACTGGTGGCAGAGCCAGAGCCAGAGCCAGGGGCGGGGGCTCCTCCTGCTGCTGCTCAGGGCTGAGGGACCCTTAGATTCTGAGCTGGAAAAAGGCCCCCTGGGCTCCAGTCATTCACCGTGCCACCTGAGCAAGACCGTCCTCCCCTCTGGGTGGGGGGTTGTGGGGTAGATGACCTTTGCATTCTTTACAGCTCTGAGAGCCTTTGGAAGACTGAGCCCTTCTGTGTGGTCATCCTGTGCTGGGGGCTGGGGCCACTGTGCAGGCCTGCCCTCAGGGCTGGTATGACCCGTGTGAAAGGCCTGGACACAAGGAGGCGGTGGCCTCTGGTTGCCAGGGTCAGTAAAGGGAGTCCTACCTTGAGCCTGGGCCTCCAAAGCTGTCGCAGGCCTCCAAGCACCTGTTGGGCCTCTTTTCTTTCCTCCACAATTCTCTCCGGTCCCAGGCCTCTTCCCCACCCCCACCAGCACCCCAGCCCCGGCGGTTTTCTCCCCGGCTCCTGACCCTTCCAGCTCTTGCTCTGCTAACTGCTCGGCGACACAACCCTTATCCTTCCAACCTTTCTTTCATTGCTTTTCTCTGCTTCCTCATCACCAAGGACCAGGGTCAACTCAGCAGGCCGAGGGGCAGAGAGATGCCCCATCTGCTGAGGGGCAGAGGGGCCCATGACAGGACACTGTCTGAGGAAGCTGCATGGTGGGGAGTGCTGTGGGCTGTGTTCCTGGGACACCCTGCAGGGCCTGCTGCTCTCACCCGCTTCCCTCGCCCCAGGGCCTCTCATCCTCACTTCAGTGCTTGTCTCTGAGTGCCTTCAGGCCCAAACCCGCCCTCTCCCCGCTCCCCTTAGGACAGCCAGTGATGAGGGAGCAGCAGGCAGAGCCCGGGGTGGCTCTCTACATGGGAAAACCTGAGACAGCAAGGTCCTTGACTCACAGACATCAGAGCAGGAACCGGCTTCAATTCTGCCTTCCCCCATTTCACAGGTGAGGACACTGAGGCCCAGAGAGGAGACTGGTGGGTCTGAGCTGATTTGAAACCAGGCCTCCTGACTCCCAGGCATGAACTTCCTCCAGCATAATGTTGTCTCATTGGTAACAACTTTTATTATTGTTGTTAGTAGTAGTAGTAGTAGTAGTATTGGTATTGTCGCTGTTATGATTGTTATCGCTGCTTAATGGTGATTCACCTTTTGGCCAGACCCTCACTGAATTCCCCCTGCCGCCTTCTCATGTGACAGACATTCTCATCCCCACGTCACAGGTGAGGAGCCCAGGGGACTTAGAGGTTAAATGACCCACCTGCCACTTCCCAGTCAGCAGGGGGCAGTGTGGGGACTCCCAGCACCTGGGTCAAACCCCTGTTCTCTGCTCCTCAGCTGTGTGGTCTTGGGAGGTCACTTGCCCTCTCTGAGTTTCAGCCTCCTCCCTCGTGGATCAGAGTGGCCCACTCCTCCAGTGTGGTTGGCAGTGAGCAGCCTGGCCACACCGGGAGCTCCCAGGCCTGCCTGCCACCAGCTGTGGGCCCTCAGCAAACCCACCGCCCTCTCTGAATTTTGAGGCCGTGTCTAGGAACGGGGAGAGCCAGACCCACAGTGCAGGGTTGGAGGGAGTTACATGTGCTGGCAGAGAGGATGCTGCCCTCGGAGCTTTGTTAGCCGTGGTTTCCCCGAAGCTGTCTGATTTCTCAAGTGGGCAGGGCCCGGTGGTCAGGCAGGTTGCCTGCAATTGTCCTCTGCATTATACACACGGTGGCCAGGCACACCTTCTTGGTTCTCTTGGATTACTTCCTAGAGGTCACGTCCCGGGACTGGCTGACTTGCCTGGGTGGAAGGGCACAGACACTTGTGCAAATTAGCGGCTTTTTGTTGTGCACACAGCTCTGGAGTGCAGGGCTGTGTGTGTGTGTGCGCGTGAGTCTCTACCAGGCTGTTTCTCAGTGTGCGGCCCTGGCCAAGTGACTGCCCTCCTCTCAGCCTTGGGTCTCCCATCTGTAAGTTGGGGATCATAATACCACCCGTGTAATATTGGGGATCACTGCCCTATAAGTGCTCACAAACCCTCCCTTCATTATGCTGCCGACCCACTCCGGTCACCCTTCCGCAGCGCGCCTACCAAACAGAACCCAAAGTGGGGCCAGGGAGACGGCTGCCTGACCGAGGTCACACAGTCTGTACTCAGCTGGTGGCCCTGACCTCTCTGCGACCTGTTCTAGCCCCTCCTCTGAGACACGCTCCTGAACCCAGGCCAGGGCTGGAGCTGGGAAGGAGGGAGACTGTGGCGGCCTGAGGCCTTCTGCAGGCACCAGGGGTGGGGAACATGGGGACAGACGGGTTTTCGGGGAAGTTCCTACCAACCCCTTGTTATTCCCCTGTCCACTCTGGGCCTTTACTCTGCACTTCGCCCCACCCAGAATGCTCTTCCAGCCAGGGTGCCTTGAGTCGTGTGGCCTGTCCTGCTGGACTGTGAGGGGCAGCATCTCCTTCACCCCGGTGTCCCGGGCATAGCACCCCTCAAGGAATGTTGCCAGAAAGAGATGGGCATTTCAGAGATGGGCTGGGCCGATTTCATGTCTCCTAATGGAGAAATAGAAGCCCCAAAAGGTGATGAACTCGGTCCACAGCCACATGCTCTGTTTGTCAATCCGTTTCTTACAGGCCTACTCAGTGCTCAGTGCCGGCTAAGTGCCTGGCTGGGAAGGGGAGAGGTGTGGTTGGAGGAACCCCCAGACGCAGGTTTACTCCTTTGTTGGGACTGGGGCTTGTTACAGCCTCTCCCTGGGCCTCAGTTCCCCACCTCTAAAGGGGGACGGTAAGCCTACTTAGTTCTTGAGGCTGGGATGAGGAAGGATGGGAGACATATGTCCATGTTACCCACGAGTGTAATGGTGGCGATGAGCCCCAGCAAGGAGTGGGGCTTCCGGGGACAGGTGGCCTGCTTCAATCTGGAATCAGGTGCACCTGGGCCAGGTCCCTGCTTCTCCGCTTACCAGCTGCATGGCCTTGGACAAATCACCTCTCCTCTCAGAACCTCAGTTCCTCCCCTGTGAACTCTCACCTCCTCAGAGAGGCCTTCCCTCCTCACTTTATGCAAAGCGGTCTCGCCCAGCCTGCCTCCTACCTGCCCCTTCATTTCCCCCATGGCACTGGCCCCAAGTCACCGTTAACCTTGTCTGTTCCTCTTTTGGTGTCTGGCTCCCTGTTTCAGAATGTAAGCTCCACGAGAGCAGGGATTTTTGTCTGTTTCATTCCCTGCTGCATCTCTAGGACCCAGCACTGGCATGCAGTAGGACCTACAGTGCTGGCAGACAGTAGGAACTCAGTAAATATTTGTTGAATGAATGGATGGATGAATAAATGAATGCAATAGCGTGAGTAATTCCACCCCGCCCTCCCCAAAGGAGACAAGATATGTGATGTGTCCAGACCAGCACACAGTAGGTTCGATCAGTGAGGATGGAGCTGCTGTTGCCGTGTGGGAAGAAACTCCGCGGCGGCCTCCTGGAGGCTGGCCCATGGCGGAGGGCAGAACAGCTCGGCAGCTCTCACAGTGCAGCTTCCACTTCCTGGCTTGAGCTGGGCTTTCTAATTGTTCCCGTCTCCTTGGCAGCCTCAGCAGCTGTCTAATGAGTTTGCACCCGATCGGCCCTGGGCCGGGCCGCACAGCCCAGGCCTGCCTGCCCATCTGCAGGCAGACAAAGACCCTCTGTCTCTGGGATCTGCCTCCTGCCCGCCCCGTGCCTCCCTGACAAGCCGAGGTCCTGGCTGCCAAGCTCCCCTTCTGAGTGGAGGAGCCCAAGACTCCGTGTGGACCAGGGTCACACAGCAGAATGGAAGGAACATCTGCCATGGAGAGTAGGGTCCTGGGTTCAAGTCCCAGCTCTGCCTCAGCTACTAGGTGATGTAGGAGGCCATGAATGGCAAGACCGAGAGTGTGGCCTTTGAAGCCAGACTTCCTGGGGTGGAATCTCACCTTTGCAAGGACAAATCAATCTCAGTTTTCTCATCCTTAAATTAGGAATAGATTACGTGCACTGATAGGGGTAGATACTCAGTACAGGTTCTGGCACGTAGGAAGAGCTACTATAGTTCCTGGGGACCCCCTTTTGACCTGGCATTCCCAGTCTTCTCACTTGTGGAGGTGGGGCTGCACGACCTCGGCCCTTTGACATTGGACTGGATCATTCTCTGCATGGAGGGCTGCCCTGTGCATTACAGCATGCTCACTAGTTTCCCTGACACCACAGCCCTGAACTCAAGGTTTCCTGGCAAACTTTGAAATCCCTGATTTGTCAGGAACCCCAGAGTATTCCACTGACCCCAACATGAACCATTGTAAAACAGCCTGACTTACAAACACTTGCATGAGGGTTCCCCCCAAATACCCTCCCATGTCTGGGGTCCCCAAATGCCTTGGGCTGCTGATGGGTGTATTAGGGCTGGGAAGATGATGGCAGCTTCTTCATGGAGAGAAGCCAGAAGCAAAATTATGCAAAGCTGTAGCAGGACCCAGCCCTGAGCACCCTGGAAGCTCCTTGATGTATATTTTCTCTCTAGTGTCTTCCTGGAGATTCCCACATCCTCCTTCTGAAACACGAGGCTGCCAGGCCACAGCCCTGCTCTTCATCTCCCTGGGTCCCTGTCTCAGGCCCTACCAAGCCCAACTCCTCCGCCCAGGCCCAGCATTCATTGTGGTCCCATCTCCCACCACGCTGTCCCCTGCTCTGCACGCCCAAGCTGCTGTGCCTTTGCTGGAACCGTCCCTCCTGCCCTGAATGCCCTTTCTCCCCCGGCCCCTCCCTCCAGGTTCAGCGCTGCAGTCCGGTGCCTCCTCTCAGGCTCTCCCAGGTCCCTCCACCCGGCTCTGCTGTGCCCCAGGCTGCAGAGCCAGCCGGAGTGCACTGCTCTGCCAGAACACACATCTGCCCAGCATGGCACCGAGTGAATTTATGAGGCTGTCTGTCTGCCCTCGATCTCGGTGGCCCCAGGGCAGGGCCCTGTCTGATTCATGGCCCAGAGCAGGGCCTGGCCAGCATCAGGGAGCATGTGCTGAGCAGCACTGATGTGAGCTGGCTCTGGGAGGAGGCATCGTGAGGTCTGGTTGGCAGGGAGCACAGGCCTAGGGGTGGCAGGGACACACTGGTGGCAGGGCTGCTGGGGAAGCTGGGAACCCTCTGGGCCGTCTCTCCTTCACAGGCTCACTCACCATTCCCTCCCTCCCCCTCCTTCTCCCCTCTGTCACTGACTCATTCACGCAGTGACTTCTCTGTCTCATTCATGCATCTGCCTGCTCCTTCACGTGCCCATTCACTGATGGGGGAGCTCATTCATTTCTTCTTGCACCCCTTTACTCATCCAGCGAACACTTCCTGGGCTCTAGTGTTATACCCAGTTGGACCCTCTGTCAAAGCCCTGGACATGCAGAGAGAAACTGGCCTCAACCCAGCTCCGAAGACCTTCTGTTCTGATGTGGTGGCAGCGTGGGGGTGGGGGAACACAGACGCATAAGCAAACAAATGAATGCAGTACAGAGGGAGGACGCTCAAGTGATACATAATGTGACTGCGACCACAGAGGCATCTGGTCCGGCTTCACACAGGAGGGGACATTTCCACCTGGGCCCTGGAGACTAAGAAATACTAAGAAAGGTCTGGTGAGGCTGGGCTTAGAGTTTGGGGAGGAGGAGAAGGAAAGAAGGCAGAGCAGGGGAAGAAACACTCTCTATAGGACTCAGGGACTGCTTGGATAGGTAACGGGTGAGGGAGTGGAAGGGACAAGAATTGTGTTTAACCCCCATCCTTCATCCAGATACACCGAATCCACAAATATACAGGCAGCACCCACTGCGTACCAGACAGTGTCCTGGGGGCTGGGGATGCAACTCAGACGCTCTGACCTCGAAGAGCAAGCTTACGTTCAGTGTGGGGAGGCAGACCACCAAAAGGGCACATCAGACGTGCAGTGCTCGATGGTGAATTGTGCTTTACAGAGCTGTGGAGGGTGGGGGCTGGTTCGATAGCACGCTCACAGGGGGCCTCCCCGAGGGGGCGACATGTGGGAGCGGTGCCGTGTCTGATGAGCGTGTCCACGCAGATCCCCGCTGGCACGTGACTTGCTTATCGAGGACAGGACTGGCCTCAATTCAACACCACAGTCCAGCGGGCATCAGTCTGAGTGACTGTGCAGCCCATGGCGGTCATTGTGCGTCCATCTGCCCAAGGGACCAGGCTGCCCTGGACAGGGACAGGCCCTTCATCTCTGAACCGGATGCCCAGTGCAGGGCCTGGTGTGAGTGGCTTCCCCAGGATCCCCAGGAAGCCACACTGGGGTCAGAACAAGGTGGGAAACTCTAGGGCAGCTGCTACCCAGCCAGCTAAGGGTCAAGGGTGGATGAAGATGCTCAGGGGTTCAGGAGGGGTCTGGGCACTCATGGGGGATGGAGTGTCTTCCAGTGGAAGCCCAGCCCTTCATGGGGTTGATGAGCGTGGGAGAAATCCAGGTCTACCTTCATCCCAGACAGGGGAGGCCAGGGAGTGTCAAGTCCTCTATGCTGGCCTTTCTGGGAGTTGAGATTCCAGAAGTGGGGACCACATGGTACCCGCTGGGGCTGCACACTGAGGCTTTTCCAGATGCTAGAGCCAGAAGCTTTGGACTGGCACAGAATCCGGGGACCACGCACAGGGAGGGGAGGGAGGTGCAGGGGGGGA